>JAWQEG010006917.1:0-96397 GCA_033782935.1 Petrolisthes cinctipes
GCTCGCCAAGTCGTTCTTTTCGTTTGAGCGAGAGACGTCAGGTGGTGTAAACTCGAAAAGGAATGAAAACAAGAGTGGAAAGAAAACCGAATGGAGACTGGGAGGAAGAGAGGGAAAGGTAGGAAGGGAGGAATAAAAGGAATGAAGAGAAGAAGAAAGGGAAGGATGGGAGCAGTTTTTTGTTATATCCTGTGAGGTAATCTTTAGTTTTCCTTAATCACAGTCGATTTGGGTGATATATTCAGAGACTTTCAACTTGTCAAAGCCTTTAGATATTGCCCTTAAAAATATACTCAAATATTAAGTACACACACACACACACCATACACACACACACACACACACACGGGAATACATATAATAAATATTAATAGTATAGGTTGACACTTCAGAATTAATCATCCAAAGTAAGAGATTTTCTGTAACCGAGTTCCATCGGCAATGTCAGACGACCAATCGGTATAAATACCTTGTTGTTTCTCAGTGTGCGGTCCTGAAAAAAAAAAAAAAAGGTGGTCACTATCCAGGGAGAGTATCAAATGTCTGCACTGTTACCGAGGTCCAAAACTGTGTATGGAGCCGAGCCAGTAACCACACGTGTGGAAGGAATCTGCTGCCGACATTCTAGTAAATTATGCTCTAAGTGAACTCAACCAAAGGTAATCACCCTTTACTCTCCAGGCTCAGCCAACTCGGTGGTGTGTTTTCAGAGAGCCAATTATGTGGTAACTACACTCTATTCTCTCCAAGCCTGCAACTGAGGCGAAATGAATGGAAGCGGCTCGCAAGTGGTTTAAACTTGGTATGATTTAAGGGGAGAGCAGCTTGTTGGTGAATCCATGGACCTAGGCCTACTGGTCCCTCCAAACTATGCCTGGAAACAATCTGCTTCGCACTAGTTTTAAAGAATCAGCACGATTAAGTTGCAGTTCTCTTACAGTGTCGGAGAGAAGCTATGAGCTACCCATTTCTAATTACACTTGAGAGAAATAAGGAAATCTATAAGCTCGGCACTGGATACATTTGTGCTTATATGTGACTACGTATGAACACTGTAAAACGCACGTACTTTTCCTTGAATATACACACTAACATTCTGAACTACTGATGTTAGAATACGAAACTTACTTGCATGGTCACATATAGAGTCATCTAGGACCTAAATGTCCAAGTCCGTAGGAAGCAGACAGGAAAGCATGAATGAGTGGAGAGGGAGAGAGTTGTAATAGTATAAGAATAAGCAGAGGAAGAAAGCTATGAAGGAAAGAAAGATTCGAAACGTTAAGAGAGGTTTTCTGCTGTGGGAAATGTAAGGGAAAAGACTGATTCCTCCAAACTGTACCAAGAAACAGAATAAAAAAGAATGAGGACAACCAAAATTACTGTAATCTGCATGAAGGATGTACTGCGACCCCACCTCCCTTGTCATTGTGTGTATGGTGAGAGAAAGAGGAGATTAAAATAAGGTTGGTTCGGGTTAATCACAGACAGCGAGTCCCAGCTGAGGTTCACGCACCACAATGAAGGATAACTAAACACAGTAGTAGTGTCAGCTGGGATACCTGGTTGTTGTGGGAAGGAAGTAGAGGTTGTAGGAGTCACAGAATCACATAACAACCTGAACCATATGGCAAGTCGTTTTGTGGTGTCTGTTTTAATATGTTAATCACTGCTGGTCAATGGATGCGTACTGATTCCCCAAATTATACCATGAAGCTAATATTGAGGAATCAAGATGCTACATACTGGCCCCTATAATAAACATTTTTGTGGTGACTTTCTCAACAACCACAGACAGAAACTGAAACTGCCTTGTAGGTGAGGCAAGGACTGGTGGTGGTGTTGGTGGTGGTGGTGGTGAAGGGGCGTGGTCGCTAGCCAGGCCAACTCTTTTATTTTTGGTGACTGACCGACGGAGAACAGGAGTACATAAAGTGAAGGTGTTCGTTCCTCTCTCTCTCCCCTCACCCTCTCTTTCCCCTCACCTCACTCCTCCCTCTCTCTCTCTCTCTAGCTATCTATCTCTCCCCTCTTACCCTCAGTTTGTTCCCTTCCACTCACCTCGGCACACCAGCTCCTCCAGCCAGCCAGCACCACTCACCAGTCTCTGTCTTTCCATATTTCTTCGTTCACTTCCTCTACTCTCTACTCTCTCTCTCTCTCTCTCTCTCTCTCTCTCTCTCCTCTCTCTCTCTCTCTCTCTGTGCTTCAATATTTATCCCCCTTACCCTTTCCTTTCTTCGCCTTTCACCCCGTTAATCTCCTTCCCTCCTTAACATTATAAATATAAAATTTTTCCCTCACCCGTCCCCTCCCTCCTATCTCATTCTCCTTCTTCCTATCTCTCTCTCTCTCCCTTCTATAACACATCATCACCAGTTTCCTTGTTCCTTTTTTACATTTTGATCTCCCACCACTTGCAACCACTTTCCTACCTCTTTCCTACCTCCTTTCTTTACTCTCTCTCGTAGTTCATTCCCTTTTTGTAATGCATGTTTTCAATCTCTTCTCATTTCCACCTCTCTCTCTCTCTCCTCACCACCGCCACTTTCTTTCTGTCGTTTTGTCTAGTCCTTCTTATTCATTATACATTTACTTTTTTTTTCTATTCTCTCCTTTCACCTCACCTTTTTCTCCTTCACACCCAGGCCACCTCTCTCATCTATGCACCCGATTCTCCACCTGTGTTCTTTGTCTCTGCTTTTTCATTGTGTGTTTTAACTTCTATTTAAAGGATTCTCTCTCTCTCTGTCTGTCTGTCTGTCTGTCTGTCTGTCTGTCTCCTCTCTCTCTCTCTCTCTCTCTCTCTCTCCTCTCTCTCTCTCTCTCTCTCTCTCTCTCTCTCTCTCTCTCTCTCTCTCTCTCTCTCTCTCTCTCTCTCTCTCTCTCTCTCTCTCTCTCTCTCTCTCTTTGTTTGCGTGTGTTCCTGTCTTACTGTCTGTCTGTCTGTTCGGCTGCCTCTTTGTGTCTATCTGTCAGTCCCTCCCTCTCATCCCTCCACCACCACCACCATCACCCTATTCTCGGCCACCGCTCCCTTTCACTCTCTAACACATATCTTTTTACACGACTTTCACTGTTTTTTCATCCACGTCACCAGACCTCCAGGAAGCCAAAGGTTGACTGGCGTTGACGGCTGGAGATCTTTTTTTTTTTTTTTTCATCAATTTTTTTTTCGCATCAATTTCCCCATCAATTTCTCGCTTCAACCTTCCATCAATCTTTTGCATCGACTTTTCCATTAAAATTTCGTATCAATTCCCCATCAATTTTTCTCATCAACTTTCCCATCACTTTTCACATAAAATTTTCACAGTGACTTTCCCATCAAAATTTCGCATCGACTTTCCCATCAATTTTTCGCATCGACTTTCCCATCAATTTTTCGCAACATTTTTCCCATCATTTTTTTCACATCAACGTTCCCGTCAAATTTCACATCGCAGTATATCGCTTTGGCTATTACTTAAATTATTTGTTTATTATTTTGTTTACGTTGCTTGGTTTAGCTTGCCTTAAAATGTACTTACAAAGATAATAATAATATTCTTGTTTTACTTATCAGGGTCTTGAATTGCGTTTCATTTGTGTTGCTTCCTTTTCTTCTCATCTTATTAATTCCTTCCCTCTCTCTATTCCGTTTTTGTTACTTCTTTCCCCATTTCTACCATCTTCTCTTCCCTTCCTTTCCCCTCCCTTTCCTTCCCTTCCTTTCCCTTCCATTCCCTTCTCTTCCCTTCCATTCCCTTCCCTTCCCTTCTCTTCCCTTCCCTTCCCTTCCTTTCCATTCTCTTCCCCTCCCTTCCATTCCATTCCCTTCCCTTCCCTTCCTTTCCCTTCCTTTTCTTTCCCTTCCCTTCCCCTCCCACCTCTGTCAGCACCAACACACCTGCGACATTCCATTTAATCCGTTTCTGGTTGGGAGGGGGAGGGAGAGGGGGGGGGGGGCAGTCCCTTTCCTCAGAGCCTTACCTTACCTACCCTCCCTCAACCTTTTTCCCTTCTGCTGGTCCATATATACCTCTCTCTCTCTCTCTCTCTCTCTCTCTCTCTCTCTCTCTCTCTCCACTTTCATCAGACTGTCCTTCTCTCCTCTTCCTGATCCCCCCCCACCCCATTTTCTCTCGTATCCTTATTCCTGTGTCCTTTATCTTTTCATTGTGTCCTCTCTTTCTTATGATTGTGTGTTCTCAAATATTTCTTATCATACTGCAATTTTCTTTTATCCTTTCAATATCTTCCTTACGTCCATCCATCCATCCATCAATTTTTCTGCCTTTCTTTATTCCCACCAAAAATATCGATCTTTCCTTCTTTATACCTCCTTCCATTCTTCCTGATATATCCATTTAACAAGAGATTCATCCCTCAAGAGAAAAGAAATGAATAGTAATTAGGTGGACATTAATTAACAGGAGAATAACAGTATCCATAATTATAATGTTTATACTATATACCATTGTAAGTATAGCTATTTCCCCCACGACCTGATCTACTGTATTGCTATATATACACTCCTCTTGACTTTATTGACAAACTGACCTCACCATAAATACGAAAATCATACACACATTATGTAATATAGGGTATGTGCTTTCCTGTATTGCCTATTAGATATAAGATACTCAATATGATCTTACCTTTAACGTGCAGTCCAGATGCCTCTCTTTCCCTTGGCCTTCTGCCTCCTGAAGTTGGCAAGCAAATTGACCTCCTTTTTTTCCCTGGGTGTATTCCAAAGTCTGGAAAAAGATCTGGCAACGATCGCAGTTCCCCACTTTGTTGCAATTCAGTACATGGGTTGCTGGGGATTCCATTGCTTGAGTTGCATTTCATACGTATCCACTAACATGAGACAGTTCTCCCTCTGCCACTTCATAACAGTCCAAATAATACGAATACAGATTACATGCTGCCAACACCGTCCTCATTATTGTACACACCCCCGACCAACTAATTGTACATACTCGTACATCCCTTAGAGGCTTAGAGCATCTCCCAACACCGTCCCCCTACACACTCCCGAGCAACTAAATAACTGTACTCGGTACATACATCCCTTAGTTCCTTGGAGTATCTCCCAACACCGTCCCCACTACACACTCCCAAGCAACTACATCAACACATCATCCCCCAGCCTACAAAGTTGCAATCCTTGCTCTTACAGCCGGGTACCCATTTACTGCTAGGTGAACAGGGACATAGGGGGCTGGGAAAATTGTCCAACAATTCTACTGACTCGCTGTCCAGTAGCCTAAAGGTTCATCTTTTACCCCCTGTATTGTATCTGGCGTAGATGTTGCAGCGAAACAATATTCGAATTACACTTATGAATTAGACCAATCTCCCTGCTGAATCATCCTGTGCTGTATCAGATATGATCCGAACGTGTCCAGCGTTGCCACATGTACAGTACTCCACAGCCACTGCAAGGGGTAAAAAAGGACTTTTAAGCAACTGTACAAACATCTCTTTGAGCATCTCCCACTTACCGACATTGGGATACCAGAGAACTCAAAGAAGGTATGATCCTTATTGACAATCAATGTTGAGGCAAGCATTGAAACGGGACTGTGAACCTTATGGATGAGGCTAAAAGGTTTATTGTCGTGTTTCCTTGTTGGTCTTGAATTGTGGTTAATTTTCTAACTCTGACACTTAACGATACTCTTGAGCTTAGAATCTCGAGACAAACTTCGATAAAGATTCTGATAGTTCTGTTTGACTCGGAAACTCGTTTTCCTCTTATTCTTCTCTTTCCTTGGTGCTTGCTGTCCCATCTCTCTAGCCAGGTTTTACAGTAGTATCCTCTTCACCCTCGTCACATACAGGACCTACCTACAGGGACTTTCAGGCCTATATAGGGCGGTCTTTCTTCATCCTCACTCGATCAGGTTCCTCTATTCCATTAATCCATTCGCCCATTTAATCACTCATTTATTTACGAGCTCATTCACCCATTCTCTTACTCACGCATCCACCCCATTCTTCTACTCATTCTCATATTGACTCATTCACCCATTCTCTTACTCACGCATCCACCCCATTCTTCTACTCATTCTCATATTTGCTCGTCCAATCATTCTTATAGTCATTCTCTCCTTCACTCATCCATCCTTGTTATCTCCTCATTACCTCACTCACTCATCCACCCTTATTTATCTCTTCATCCACCCTTCCTTTATTCCTTCTCATTAAATCACTCACCCACCTTCAGTATTTTCTCATTAGTACGACAGGGAACTTTCTCTCACCAATTAATCGTTCCCTCCGAGGCAGAATTGGCGCGAAATCAGGCGAAGAGGACAGACAAGTCGTGAGGCGGGAACCGTGAAAAGAGAGCGTCGTTTGATCTGATTAATTATATTATTTTCTGTAGGAGGAAGTAGTGGGGAAGGGAAGCGGTCGGTGGTAGGGGTAGGACGTGGTTGGGGAGGGATGTAGTAGGTGGTGGGGATAGGAAGTGGTGGGGGAGAGAGAGGTGGTGGTAGATGTGGGAAGTAGAGGGGGAGAGAGGTGGTGGTATGGCAGGGATGTGGGTGTGGGAGAAGGATGTGGTTATGGGGAGAGGTGGTGGTTATGGGGAGAGGTGTGGTGGTAGCGGTAGGAGGTTGAGCGGGAGGGGGGAGGGAACAAGTGGTGGTGATAAAACAATAGAATTGAGATTTTAGAGAACTGCAGAAAGCCTGTTGACCCAGTTCTTGGCAGCTCCTGATTGAGACCCATCGCTTTTAAGTTCATAAGTATATCTGTCCAGCCAATGCTAAGAAAAAGAAGAGGTCAGTTAAGTTGGTATAGCTGGTTTGTTTAATTATTTTGGAGGAATCGTGCAGTTCCTGTAAAATTATTAATTTATATTACCTTCTTAAAGAAATATAGTGCTGACATATATGGAACAACTGATTCCTCCAACTTCTTCTAAGAAACAGGCTCCCATAATTCAGGTGCAGTGGTTATTATTCTTTCTCATAGTTTGGAGGAATTACTAGACTCCGAAGCACCAAATGTATATTACCCCCTTAACTTAAAGGAGGAGAAAAAAAAAGGATTTGTTATTTGCAGAGTAAATCAATGAAAGGTAAATTATGAAGTTGAACCATAACTCTGCTAAAGTTTAAAGTAACACCTGCACCATAAAAGTGACCAAACATCCATCACCAAGTCACCCATAAAAAGTTGACGCCAAACTTAACAACTCCGTCACTCCTACCCCAACACGTAATCAAAACTTCAAATATAAAAAGTAAAAGTAATGATTAACTTACAATAATAATTAAAGTTTGCCAATAGTATATGACTCCCTTCAGTCAAGTGCATGAAGTGGGATTGGAGATCAATAATGAACTGCAGGTTGAGTAAACAAATGGTTAACTTTCCGATTTGCGTATTTCTTTTAGGCCTGCATTATTATATAAAAAAATGCAGAAATGAACATTTCTAAGATATGTGCAAGAAACCACAACGAAAATCAAGAAACTTCCATTTCATATTTGTTAACTTGAATGTTTCTGATAACTGCGGCCGAATTTTCGTTAATTAACACAAGTCGTCAGGCGGGGTGTGATGTCTGCAACATAAAAGTGTCCATGTCAAGACGAAAAGTATCTCGAATAAATCAACAACTTGAGATCCTGGATGGCGATATGGGAGGCCTGAGTAATGACCAATCCAATATCTGTCAAGGGCATCACTTACCAGTAATTGAAGACTGATGAGTGGTGGAAGATATTGGTTTGTTGGCAGCACGTGAGCACATGTTGTGTAGAGACGTATTTTGTGTATGGGTTAATTGTATCCATGGGTTTATATCTAAATCTCGTGACTGTCAATATTTAGTCTGTGACTTTTGTGAGGCCCAGAGAATAATGAGTGAATCTTCGAGGGTGCTTCATGTGTGTCGTAAGCTACTAGTTGGAGACAGTGCATGGAGCTTCAAGGTTTTGGATGCTTCTTTTCTGCCCCACTATATATGACGATACATTATTAATACATGTCGCTAGCTAGAGTGACCAGCTATACAGTCACTCACAACATCTTATGTGTGTGCTGTCCTTGAATATGATGTTGTCCTTATGATACGATGGTCCTTGGTGTTGTCCTTGAATACGATGGTGCTGTCCTTGAATACAATATAGTGTTGTCCTTAAAATACGATAGTCCTTGGTGTTGTCCTTGAATACTATATAGTGTTGTCCTTATGATACGATGGTCCTTGGTGTTATCCTTGAATACGATGGTGCTGTCCTTGAATACTATATAGTGTTGTCCTTAAAATACGATGGTCCTTGGTGTTGTCCTTGAATACGATGGTGATGTCCTTGAATACGATGGTGATGTCCTTGAATACGATGGTGATGTCCTTGAATACCATGATGCTGTCCTTGAATACGATGATACTGTCCTTGAATACCACGATGCTGTCCTTGAATACCATGATGCTGTCCTTGAATACCACCATCACAGGAGAACGCATGAGTGAACAGGACTCGTATAACCTAAAACCGCGGGTCCTTCCTTGTCCTGACTGAGAGTGAGGTGAGTGAGTTGGAGGCAGCAGGGCGAGAGATGATGAGTCGACCTAATTATCCAGGACGATAGAGACGTAATTAGCTCATCATGATCGCCTTATTGGTCTCAAGTCGTCTGTAGTCTCGGGATTGCCTCGTGTCGTGTCGCGTGCATCACTCTCTCGCTTGACAAGAAGGATATAGAGGTTTCGGATTTTTTTTTTTTTTTTTTTTTTTTTTGAAAGGGTAGTTTTTTTTAGTGTGGGTGGAATTATTATGTGTTTTGAGGGGTGAGGTGGGGTATTATTATTATTATTAGTGTTATTATTAGTGTTATTATTATTATTATTATTATTATTATTAAAAGATATCTCGTATATAATGCTGTTCTACATATTGGGTTGGTCTAGGAGAGAGAGAGAGAGAGAGAGAGAGAGAGCTGTAAGAATGAGGAGGATAGATTAGACGTATGTATATATGAAGGGAGAGGTGCAAGGAAGAGGGGAAAACAAGTTGAGGGGAAGACGATATTTTCCGACACTCCTAAGGGAATTAAGAGTGACCACCGATAGTGTGTCTCTCTCTCACATACTCTCCCCCCTTCCCTCCCTTTCTCTTTCTTTCCTTCCCTCCCTCTCTCCTTCTCTCCCTTTCTTCTTCTCTTCTCTCCTTTTCTCCCTTTCTCCTTTCTTTTCTCCCTCTCTCCTCTCCCTTTCTCTTTCTCTCCCTTCCTCCTTCCTTTTCTCCCTTTCTCCTTCTCTCCCTACCTATCTGCCCCCGTGTTCCCTGGAGAGCTAGGGAGGAGGGGGGGTGGTCATTGGGGTAGGGGAGGCGACCCTTTGCACTGACTGGATCAAAGTCCTGAATATTTCACAAGGACGGTGGTTGGGAGGGCATGTGGCTTCCTTACTACCGCTCATGCTACGTCTTATTTCTCGCACCATTATTATTTTTATTTTTATTATTATTATTATTATTTCTCTCTCTCTCTCTCTCTCTCTCTCTCTCCTTTCTTCATATTTACTTTGCATCTCCTCCTATTTTTTTTTTTTTTTTTTTTTTTTTTTCTAGTTTTCCCTCACTCCTTCGCCCTCGTCCTACCTCTCCTTCACTGTTTCTTTCTTGTAGCACGCCATCTCCCCTTCTCTCCTCCTTACCTTTATACCTTTCCTTCTCTCCCTATTTTCCCTTTTCTCTTCCTTATCTTTCCATCTCCATTCTTTTTAACCTCCTTTCCTCTTCATTCGTTCCCTCCTCTTTCTTATATTTATCTTTCTCATCTCCTTTCTTCCACTTCATCTCTCTCCCCCTCTTCGTTTCTTCCCTTTTCTCTCCTCTCCTCCTCCTCCTGCTCAACGTTGAACTTTCATTTCCTCGTATTCATTATTCTTTATCTTCTCTTTCCTCCTGTATACGCTTCTTCTTCTTGTTACCGTTCTTTTTTTTCTTCTTTTAACATTCTTTGACCTTGATTTCCACCGACTCTTCTTGAATTCATCTTAATTTCCATATGGCTGCCTGTACATTTTTTTTTATGTCTCTATCTATATATCAGTCAATCTGTCTCCCTGTCCTCAAGATAATGTGACTGGGCGGGGAAAGACTTTAGCCTATACCCATCAAAGGTGCACTGTTCGGACAACACATTAATTTTTCATCTCCTTTGCTCTGAGAGTGTCCTGTTGAGCACGAGACAGTCAATCATAGCACGTCTCTTTCACCGGTGTCTCTCTTCTACAACTTATGTCTCTTGGTAACGTACTTATAATGGGGAGGCAGCCTGATAAGGAAGGTTCAGTATACTGGAAAAGAAATGAGAATGAAAAGAAGGGGGGGGGATAGAAAACATTTACGGAGTGAGGAACATTAATGAAAAACACAGGATCTTATATGATTGGTGAAAAGTTAAATGAAGGAGTGTGAAAAGACAAAGAAAATGTGTTACCAAATGAGAGAGAGAGAATATGAGAGTGTGCAAAACATGAATGAGTGTGCCATGGAGGGGAAAATTTGAAGATTGAAGAAATGGTGAAATGAAGGCGAGAAATCAACAGTGCGGAAGGCAGAAGCCTCACAGAGGAGTGCTGGGTTAATGGGCTGGAAGAACAGGGCAGCCATGCAGGTGTAGAGAGAGAGAGAGAGAGAGAGAGGGCAATAGTGAATAAATCAGAGGTTCTCAACTTTTATTGGTTAGTAGCTCACTAAATATATATTTTGGACCTTGGCGACGCACCAGCTCTGTAGTTCCATTATTCACTATACCACTGATTGTGTATTAGACATAATAACTCCGTTATATAGTATAATATATGTACAAATGAACAGCAGGAAAAAATGTGTAAATAAATTACTATTATTAAAAGAACACACGTACCTGATCAATGGGACACCTGTGCCTGCCTGGATTTACATAATATCCTCTCCATGTTGGGAGGGACATTTGACAGACGCACTCTCATTTCCTTTACATGTCGCTAAAAACATTTCACATGAACGTGTAATCATGTAATGAAACAAGTGATTTGGCAACTCTGGAATGCCAGCTGGCTGCAGCTCATACAGACTGGTACAGGACGTGTACGAGTACTCGCGGCGCACCTAGGGGATTCCCACGGCACACAGGTTGAGAATCACTGGAATAAATAGACAAGGAGAGATTGGAGTGGAGAGAGACAATTGGTTTGTCATTGAGAAGGTGTAAAAGAGATGAGGAGTAGGGAGAGCGAACCAAGTGCTGTAAGACAAAGAAAGCCAATCTGTTAATCACAGTGACTGATCGTCGAGTTAATCTTTTCTTAATTAAAGAGAAAATTCAATGCTCAGGGTCGATTTTTACGTGTTCATTTTGACTGACTAGATGTAACACTACGAATATTAAAATAGTTCAACCAAATATGAAGCACTAGCCAAGAAAATGAAGCATAGTATATCATGTCTACTTGTAGGTGGTTGTGCATATATAAATATAAATAGATGCATGTTTATTAATGGACTGGTGTTAAAGGAAATATCTTTTTTTCTATTATTGGCCAAAGCAATATATTTTGTCACATTAGGACTTCTTTCACATCAGTGTTTTAATTATTAATAAAAATTTACAAATTATCCGATTCATTTGATAGAATTTATTCCAACAACTACTAAACTATTGCTTTGAACTGTCAAGATTAATGTCCATGAAAGAAACGATACTGATCAAAAAAAATATTACTGTACCTAACTTAAAAAAGATATATATTGATCATTTGCCATTAGTTTTATCCAGGCAGTTGTAAGTGGATGGGAAGTCTTGACAAGTTTATAATTAATAGACCATTGATTGTGATAATTAATGGTTCAAAGTAGTGTATATTGCACTCACATGCAAAACAACTTGGTACCCCATTTTTCATAATCCAGTACTATAAATATCTTTCACTTATAAGCAACTTCTTATTTAACTTTGAACATAGTATTCCTGACTAGAAAAAACTATACCCAGGTAGCACAAAGAACAGTAACTAATTTACATAAACTGATGACTATGTCAAGTATTTTTTGAAGTACAGTACATATATTTACAATTCTTTCATCCTCACTCTTACAGTGAAGGAATGCAAGGTTTTTACAGTTTATGAGGCATTGGAATAGGCTACAGTTAAATAGACCCAAGTTCTTCACTGGGGTTCATTCTCAGTATATATAGTAATATTATACGGTACAATAAATGAGGCACATCACGGAAAAACTAGGTTAGTGCTAAGGATTATCCAGGTACAGCAAAATAGGAATCTTACTTAAACTCTGGCCCAAAGCTGATATTTTCTTTTAAGCAGACTGAGGATCTGAAACATATGTATTGGTCAACAAGGTCTCATTTAGAAATTGATTTTGGCCTTGGTACCTGGGTACTTTACTTTCTTGATCATTTGTTTCTTGGAAGGAGAACTAAAACTTTGGAAGAGATTGTAATACAGTATACTGTACCTCCACAGTAATTTTTTTAACCTGGTAAAAATGAACCTCCTTCAGCTCAAATTTTAGCAAATATTTACACAATTAAAACTTAAACTGACTCAAGGAATACACTTTAAGTCATAAATATACTGTACTGGTATATACAGTATACTGTATATATATCTACATTTTCACCAGGTAAATAAAGATGCTTTAGGTGAATTCCCATTTGCTTGCACCATTCTTAGCACATAAATGGTTTTTCCTCACAAAGCCTAAAAATCAGTGCCACTAACATTACTAAAAATTTTTGTATACAGTGTACACCATTTTAAGAATTACAACAAATATAATAACCCATAAATACTGTAGTAGGTAAACCATGATATACAAAATGCAAACACTTTCACTTTCCTATGAAATTCCTTCTTGTGATACTCTATCAGTGCATCATCTGACTTTGTGGAAGGAAAAAGCTCATTGTCATAAACTTACTTTTACATTGCAATGACAAAAATCCCCTAGTGTTTTGGCATTGTATAGAGAAGCATTTAGAGGTGTTTTGCTTATGAAAAGTTATAATGCTCATCTACAGTATTTCTCCTAGTATAATACATACATAAGTGAGGTAAGCAGGAAAGCTAGGAATTATGTTCCACACATTGCAACCAGTAGCATTCAATTATTGTTAAGGAAAATCTTATGAAGAGGAGCCTTTATTGATGACGATTCGCTACTGCTTCCTCAGGTCAAAGGCCTTTGACCCGAAGCAAAAAGTCATCAGTATATACTCTTCCTCAAGAGGTGTTGTTCCTTAACCATTCTGTTAAATTTATGCATATCTTAATTACATGTCAAAATTTCATTTTGTTAATGTGTATAGCATTTTAAATAATGTTGTAGCATTATCAATATATATCAAAGTATACAAATACAAGTATATCATTGACAAGTATACTTTATGATTACCAAAAGTGTACGGTACTGTACTGTATGAGGTGAAATGAGATGCAGGGGTTTTGCCAAGCCATAAAAGAAATGCTTGGAGGTTGTTCCACTGAGGTTATCACCTTGAGGTGTATGGTTTCAGGCTATATGTACAGTAAAGTACCTGTGCACTATACGCCAGAATTACTTATATCATCTGAATACAGTAAAAACAGGCTAAAATTTTGAGTTCAGTAGAATTGTGTTCACATCCTTAATGAAAAAGAATTTATGCTCCGAGCTGTCAATTTAACTTTCCATGCTGTGGCTTACATATATACATACATATAAATATATTATACTATATACAGTGTGTGATCAACATAAACTGCATTATGGTGAGGTGCAGCAAGCTGACATAAAGAACAGCATTATGTCAACAGGACATTAATGTAACTTATAAGAGCTTAGAAATTTCTGATCAAGATATTACTGTACTGAATATTTTGTGTGGTAAGAACATGCTGTATGCTACTTAACTGAAAGGCAATATTGTATACTTAATTAAAGGTGACAATTTACAATGATCATAGTAACAATAAAAACTGTACAAGAATCTTTGATTACCTGTAGTTGAATACTACGATTTCGTTTCTAGCTGAAACTTCTTGTAGATTAATGGACTACTGTACTGTTTACAAAGGGCCTGGCCAACATATCAGCAGGCCTAAACCTAAGCTGACAGTCATGTCTGCCAGCCCACTGAGATCTCACATTTTTATCTGCCTTAAGAGTCCCAAATAGAGAATATTTTACATCATTTTCGGCCAAACTATGTCATTCTAGACCAAAATACAAAAATTTGGTTTAGCAAATCCTCTGGATGTCGACCAGTACTTGATTTCCCAAGCTAACAGTGAATAGGTTAAGCCCTGAAGCATTAACTCCTCTTCATCATTATTGTTAGCAGTGTTTAGAATCTACTACTGTACTGTACCAGATTTTCACTGTCCATAAGAGAGGGTAACAATCCAGAAAATCCTTCTCCACACTCATTTTGAGCCATTCGAGTGAGTGTGTGAACTTGAATGTACAGTACAGAGATTCTTAGTGCACTGTGCTGCAACTATACTAAAAATGAAGATATAGGTTCCAAATTCCCTGAACACCCTAAAAGCACTACATGAACGAACATTCTAATGGAACTTTGAGTTCTAAGATGCAAACAAATAAGTGGCTTCATTATCAGGGGGATTTGGATGGATCTGATAATTATAACTTGGAAAAACAGTAATTCACTCCATAAAATATGTATGTTGTGGTGAATACCCTGAGAACCTACTTTTTAGGAGAAACACCAAAGACTAAGGTAGTATTGGAACTCACCAAGTACTGTTCATCTCCCTAATGCAAGAGTTCATCAATACTATCAATCTTTTATACACATTTGATCAATACAGCAACACTCAACTGTCATCCATCTTCTCCCTTACAACAAATTATGTTCTTCCAAATGTAATTTATCTACCATCTAGGTATCTCCAATGAAACTGGACAAGATTTTGGATCCCTCACTTTTTTTCCATTTCACAGGTGAGGACATTAATCAGGCTTCTTACCTTTAGTCTTCACCATTCTCAATATAGAAAAAAAATGCATTGGTACCATAACTCATTGTGCAGCCACATGCTTGGCCAGTGTGTGTTGGAGTCCCATTTCAGTGATGTTTCTCATAATATTAATTACTGTAAGACTGTATTTCCCCTCCTTAAAAGAATATTCTTGATAAAAACTTTCTGTTGAGGTTACTTCTCCATTCTACACAGTAACTGGAGGAGGACGGGTTGGACATTAAGTGTAAGTTAATCCTTGCACACTTGGGTAATTTATGTGTATCACAATAAACCCCTTTTGAACAGAAAACTTCCATGTGCTCAAGATTTGCGTATCTGAAGCAATCCCATGAAATGATGTGACCAAATACCATACAAATTAAATCTGGCACAGTTTAAGTAAATACTGAATTATTATATACTGGAGCACAATAAACATGATGTATGACTCGCATATCCATCATATTTGTGCACAAGAGGGCTTAAGCCTAAGATTATTGAAACGTACAGGAAGCTAATACAGTATACAAAGGAATGTAGTGCATAGTACCAACCCAGTGGTAAAGACGGTGACCGAGGAGGTGCCTTCGTGATATGTCCAGATGCTACGAAATTCAACTATAGGTTGAGTGAAAATACTTTTGGGCATAGTTTTCAATCTCTGAATCACACAGCATCCCTAGTGGCAACTGAACCTATTCAACATGTAGCTTTTCAGCTGTTGGAACGCGAGATTGATGTAAACAAAAGAACATTAATGTGTTGATGATAAAAAATAAGGCATAGAATGAGGAGGAATGTAATTATGTTACTATAAGAACATGCACCTGAACTGAAAGAAATTGAACAACTTTAATATTCTGTGCATGAGAGATTATCCAACATACATCTGGATTACAGCAAGTATATATGCAGCTAAGGAAGTGATTAATTCCTACTTTATACATTTACTGTACAACACTGGATTACACAATTACTCCAATGTTTAAGTGCACAATGGATGGGGTATGGACTATATAAAGCACTTTGAGGATTTTAGAGGGGATCTAAATGTTATTTCTGTAAGTTTTTGTTTTAAGGAAAGTAGGGGTAGACAGCCTTGCCCTAGGAGGTACTGTAAATATACATCAAGCCAAATAAAAAAAGGCAGTAAGCTACAACTCAAATACCAAAAAAGGCACAAAAATGTGAATTGATATACAGAGTGTCTGAATAGTACACCATTAAAATTTCATGACATAATACACAGGAGTACATGAGATATAGCATTATTAGTTATTTAGTGGAAACAAAATGACAGTAGAGCACGGAGATACAATTGCAACATCAGATGAATTACACAATTGGCCACCAATACTAGAAAGCATCATAAATTACTGGTGAATCCAGTAGCAACAAAGTGATCAAATGTACCAAGCTCATAGCAATGGATATACTATGTTATTGGCAGCACTCATCACATGGCATCAAGGGAAGGCAATGTCAGAGTTTTGTAATAGTCTATGAAATGAGGATGAAAGAAGACCACGGTAGGCATGGAAAATCCTAAAGACAGATACAGTTACAGAAGTGAAAGGGAGTGCCTGGGTCCAAAAAGGCTCCCTAACCCTTAAAGTACTGTAATGGTTAACTACTGGTGTATTTAAATTTACTTGTATACTATTTTAAGTTCTTCTCTTTAATATTCTGCTTTCTAATAGGTCAAAACCTCATTATATAAGGTTTTATTTCACAAGGTCCATCTTAAATCCATATTTTACAATAAACTAATTGGGGCTTGCTGTACTAGAAAGGAAATAATTCATCGTATATGGGATATCATGATGGCAAGTGTTTACTGTATGTATGTGACTATATATTATACGATCTGAGAATGTGTTATCTATTTTGTTCAATGTGCTGCCAGATAAATTTATCCAGCTAATTGAAGACCCTATATGCTGACAGACTTACAGGGTATACATAGTCTGCATACTGCATAAGTAGTATTTTAATTATCACTGTATCTACATAAATTGACAGGTAACTGGGTTATTGTTGTTTACAGTTATATATATTTATATTATATTTATATACAGATTTGGTATAGTTTGTCAAAAAGCTGAGAAACACATCTGACTGATAAGAATATACAGGCAATACATATACAACAGTGTACAGTTGGAAAGTCTTTTGTGTTACCTATTCTGTAAATTAAATTATCTGAATGAAAGGTTTGTAATATTGAAGCATTCAACTTACCCATATGGCACAGTTAATACATTTGTTTGCCACCAAGGCTACATGCAGTACAATCTCACGTATATGTTCATTTATAACAAGATTTATTTTTTGTGAGTACCAAACCTTCCATCACATTTTCTTCCCTTCCATATTGTTTAGCATAAATGATGAATGGAGAAACATCAGTGTACTAGAATTAGGAACATACCTAATGCTATCAGAGAATGTGTGACCTTTCACTCTCGACTGTACATGACTATACATACAGTCAAAGGTCTGTAATTTAATTTAAAAAAATTGTAGAATAGGTAATGTGGAAACATCTATTCCTCATCATACACCATTAGTTTCATATTCTGTACTGAATATATAATATTTTATACTTCCTCTACATTAAGCACATTACCATATATCAACAGGCATATTGCAAAAGGTTATGTACATTAAAGAAAAGAACACATCCATACTTATTACAGTATTTGGTAACTTGAAATCCTTAAGAAACTAAAAACATCATGTTTGATGGGAAAATAATACTGTAAATAGAGTTTTGGAGTGAAAATGACAAAATCATTGGAAGACTTAGCATGATGAAGTAAGTATACCAAGAAACCATTTACAATGACTTAAACAATATTAGCGTACAATGCCTACATAAAGTATTCTTATGACTTTTTGTTACATTTAATGTTAAATAACAAGAAACAGAGGGCAAAGTGATCTGAGAAATAATCGAGATCCGTGCCAACCCTATCAAAGCAATGGTGAGCACATCTTTCATTACCACTTTTATCTACTAATCTGTAAAAGTACTCTTTGCTGGCAATGAACACCAAAAGGTAATACTGAAAGAACCTCATGTTCACTACATAATTCTTACCATACAAACACCAAACAGGTGCTAAGGTACTTATAACATCAACTGCAGTACCTATACAGGCTGTATCAGCATTTATTACACTACACAATACAGTATGGAGATTGCATTAGACAGTAAATTTACTGCTAATGTGCATAGACAATCCACATTTTTCTCAAGATAAGGGAAACACAGTAACTTCAATTACATCTCATAATTTCTGAATAAAATTTTCTTGCATCTCTCAATTTTCAGTTATTACTTTTTCCCATTACCAATTCCATTTCACCTGATCTGCTATCATAGAGTCATTGCATCACTCAATTTCAAATTCTTGCATCACCTATTTTCCCATTAATTTAATTTCCATGTGACAGTCTTTACTCACATAGCTTATGCCCTGCATATTCCCATTTCCAATCTATTTAATCTTAAACCATATCCATTATATCTTCTTCATGCAAGATTTTTTAGCTAGTAAATGTTACCTGTGCTTACTTCTGCTACTGGTAACTGGAGCTCAATCCTTGCCCTCCTTGTATGCATGGATGTTCCAACCATAAACAACACGGTCAAAGCCAGCTGTGAAGAGGTTACAGCGGGCACCCAAAGAATCATCGCCCCAAGCAACACTGCAAACCATCCGTCGGTGACACTAAGGAAGGAATGATAAATGAAAGCCCTTGTGGAATAAATATTGCTCATCTAACGTTGAGGAGAGAATAGTGAAATGAGGAATTCTAAACATGAAACAGTAGCATTACTTAATGAATATCAATCATCAACTGACCTGAAGAATAGCTACTGATTTGGTATGATAATACTGTACAATAAAATACATGTTTTTTCCTGACAGACAACTACTCCAATATAGCATTGCCAAATATTTGGATAATATTATCAAAATTCATGATAATGAGATAGGATTAACACAATAGCAAACCAGAAAATAACCCATTATAATTATCAATTAAATATGAACTGTTTTCAGGTTAACATCACAAATTAATTCTGGTATACTGTACACTGTATACACAAAAAGCATTACCAGTCTAGTATCTGTCCATTTTTCAGCAACTGGACTTTATATTATGTAGGCTACTTGCAGAGGGGAGCCGAGAATTTCGTGGGCTTGAAACCCCCTTTCAAGCCCACGAAATTCTCAGCTGTGATTGTGAACGTGACCAATTTCACTGGGTACTGTACTCAGTCTTTACCTTCTGTATTGAAAAAAGGGAAATGGGGCACTGATGACGACATTGGACTGAAGTGAATATATGGTCCTGACTGACTGGATCCAACTATTGACCTAACCTCACCTGACGGTTACTGCGTGGTAAGCGTGCAAGCCTGTTGCCAGCCAGGTCATAGAGACGGACATGGCGGTTGTCATGGGGGATGGCAATGACATTGTTTGCTGAGACTGCCAGCCGGTTCACAGGGGAGTCCAATCGGATGGTTGCCAGGGGAGACCGCATGTTCTTCACGTCCCATACCTACATCATAAAATTAAGAGATTAATATTCAAGAGCAAGAAATACACTATCATAATTGAAATGGTCTGCTTTGTTGAATTTTTTGAGGAATCAAGAGACTTCAATCTGCAAACAAGAAATGTGTAATTGGCCAAATGATTCTCTCTGCAGTCTACTCAGTTTGAATACCGGGACTGTAATCTAACTCTCCATACTCTTACAATCACTCGTATAAGTCAAGAAACAGGAAATCTTAATACAATCTGGCATTGTATTAGTAATGCCTGAATACTTAATCAGTAGCAATACTGGTCTTAAACGTTATTCTTGAGACAGATTAGTAGTATTTCACCCTTTGTGGTCAGTTTCCTTTTACCATGGGATGGGTGAGTGAACTGTGTATTGTGACACCTGTGTATTACTCACCTTGACACTGCGATCGTCAGACCCAGAAACAACTTTGTCTTCCCTCGTGAAGGATACTGATGTTACACTCCTGAAGAGAGAACACAAAGATTCACATGTACTGACTCCAGTAGTAGTATTTTCTTTTATAACATATAATAACTTTTAATGGTAATTTACCATAGCAACTCTTAACACTCTCAAGCCTCATTGATTATTAAAGTGTATGAGGCAGATAACATAGCTTCAGGTGCTCCATGATTGCTTGAGTATTATTGAAAAACCATAGGGTGTTATTCATTATTTCAGATAGTGGGAACATTCAGATGTCATATGACCACAATCCAAATAACCTGTGATTGGGGTTTTAACATCCCAAATTTATCCACCCCAGGGAGATTTGGTGGCGAGGTAAATATATCCAATCTCCAGAGGGGGGCTTGCATACTGTAGTTGTAATATGAATGCAGGGATTTTTAAGTTGAGAAACCACTGGTATAGGTGATTATTTCCATGCATATGTGTGCTCTGTCATAACTCCTTTCACATCAATAATTAAACAACTCTTACTTATAGAGAAATAAGAAAGAGAAAACACTTACTCAGTATGTCCCTGAAATACAGAGACTGAATGTATGGTTTCCCTGAAGTCCCAGAGTCTGAAAGTTGTGTCTTTACTTGAAGTGACCACTAGTCGCTGGGTAGGGTGAGAGCAGCAGTGAGTAAGCTCTTGGTCATGCCCAATCAGTTGTGAAAGAAGGTCGCCTGTGTGGGCATCATAGAGGTTAGCTGTACGGTCCCACGCAGCAGTGATGGCCTGATCCCCTCCTGGTAGCCAATCTGCAGCCATGACTACACTGGTGTGGCCTGTCAGCTCTCTGATTGGGGTACGGAGTGTAGACGGACCTCCACCTTCCCCTCGGCCCCCGGCTAAACCTACATCATCGTCATCCTCACGGTCACTGCCATCTACTTCATCTTCTGACGAGTGCACGCGCTGGAGATACACAAAATGGTCACTACCAGCGATATAATATCAACACCAATTACATTATCTATAATACAATTCATAAAAATCTAGATGCAGTCCATAAATATGCCATACTACACCCAAAATTATTTAATTGCTGCTGCACAGAACTTATGAAGATTTACCAGTTGGTCAGGAGTGATTGCAGCCTGCCAGATGTGAGCAGTGTGATCTCCACTGGCTGACAAGATGAGGTCTTGAGTGGGGTGAAACTTGACTGAGTTGACAGAGCCACTGTGTCCAGTGTACTGCAGTAAGTTACGCCCTCCATCTATCCCCCAAACACATGCTGTCTGATCTGGAATATATCATATTTTTCATGATTTCACTATTGTACAGACATTAGAAAATCTTTTTAATCAATAACAAACAGCCTTATTCACTCCTATTTTCTATCACTATGATTTGACCAAGGTTCTACTACAACGGAAATTACTGTTTTGTCTAATTGGAGGTGAAAGGTTCCTTTACACCATGGCATAAAACAGCACCTTCAAACCATACAGAACAGAGCCCTTAAGACAATCACAGGCTGCACAGCTACCACACCTACAGACCACCTACACTATGAAACCAAAGTCCTCAAAATCAAGGACCATCTTGACATGAGAGGCACACAAACACTTGCTGCAGCCTCCACAAACCCACACCATCCACTACACTACATGGCACAACACATGCCAAGGAACATCAAAACAACACCCAGTACACGATACCATACACAAATACTATCATCTCTTACACCCTGCCCACCCCAAACCAATCTCCAGAAACACATCCATACTCAAATCACTCATCAATCCATCCAAACACTCAAAAACAACACTCAGCTGCATGCACGACCTCCTGACATCCACCCATCCGAATCCTCCCTTCCCCGTGAAGACAGAGTCCACCTGGCCAGGCTGCGGTGTGGCCACCACCCGGCCCTTCTGACATATCAGAAGAGGCTGGATGGAGCCACTGCGGATGCCTGTCCGGGATGCAACACAGCACCCCATTCTATTAAACACATTATTGAAGACTGTAATGCACACAACCACACTCGCCAACAACACAACATACACTCTCTGAGGGCACTGTGGGAAAGCCCGGTTCAGGCCATGACCTTCCTCAGGAGCTCGGGGCTGCTCGGCCAGACAGCTTGAGGAACTTCAACAACAACAACAGCAGATATCGTATACTGAGAGAGGATGTTTCATGACATAATTTAACCAACAAGAGATAACAAATCAGACATTACCAGCAGATGCTGTGGTGAGGACAGGAGTGCCAACACGTGACACTGCCACATCCCAAACTCCATCTCGGTGACCCACGTACTCTCGCACCATCCGGCAGGACACAGTGTCATTCTTGAAGCTTGACACAATTTTGGAGGTCTGGACACGCAACTTGTTGGCTGCCTTCACCTTCTGTGAACTCTGTCCTCCAGCTGAACATGTAAGAATTCAAATGCAATATTGTCACATGAAAACCTATGGGTTGCTATCCAGTAGATTTACAATACTGTTGTCTCTAAACTAGTACAGTATAGCTCTGTCCATAATACAGTGCAGTACACAAAAGTATAAAAATCCAAAAAAGCAAAATACTTGTATTTACATTACTGTAGATGAAGTTCATGATAAATGTATGAAAGACCGATGATATGAAAAGTATATGATAATTGGGTGACCAGTGAGAAAGTGGTATGATGTAGACTGAAGGAGCTGCATTCAGAACTGAGAGTGAAGAGATTGTGATGGTTTGGTCATGTGGAGAGGATAGACAAGGGTGAAGCATTTAAAAGGGTAGTGGGAGTGAAGGTAGTTGATCACTGCCTACCAGGAAGGTCAAGACAGATGTGGAGGCAGTGTGAGGAAGATGTAATGGAACAATACTGGCAACTGTCTAATCTAATAATACTGTAATGAGAAAATTTTACTTTCAACATCAATAATGATGAAGATGATAATACAGTACTAAATACTAACCAAGACAGGATAAATCAAATAAATTCTACCATTTCTTTACATACTGTCTAGCCTACAAGTAATATTGATAGCCCTCTTTTTAAGACATGATCTAATACTGATTAATGCATACAATACTATGCAGTGTAGCTGATCCATCTGTCAAATACTACCATACCCGCATTAACTTTACTATTTTTTATTTTATGTTCACATATTTACTCCCATTCCTACCATCAAGCATAAAGTCAAAAGTAATAATTATCAGGACAGACCGTGACAAATGCGGTCAGTGGCCCAAGGTAAGAACCCACAGTCATGAAGGACATCCAGCTGTATTGAAGGTGATGAACCTGCCAGTCCAGTAAAACCATCAGTCTAATATCTTTTAACAGTTTTGATAAATAAATTCTTCAGAAATATGGAAGCTCCAGTAGGCTGCATGGCCCATGTTTGTGTCTTTGTGATAATTACCTACAACAGTTAATATTCAGATATTGCCGAGCTACCACTTTTACAACAAAATATCACTTTGGTTTGAACAAACAAGATTTTATTATTACCCTACTCTAGAATATAGGAGCTGCTACCAGTCCTTATAGCAATGGGGAAATATGAAGGGCAAACTAACATGGCCACGACCTTGATTAAATTATTTTTAGTTATGATAATAGATAACACCTCAGACTTGGCTGATGCACACATGACATAGGCCTGTACAATATTTTGTGCTTCAATGACAGTTTGAAGGTAATTTAAATATAATTAATCAATTTTAAAATTCTATGGTGTTGAGTCATGTTAGTCAGCGAGAACCAACATATGTTTTAACCCTGAGGAACAAGCATAAAAGTTTTATGAAAATAAGCAAGGCAGCCATTGCTTGCATATGTACACATACATTTGGTCTTTATGCCACCCTTTGTAGAACCGCCATCTATCTCTTCAGTGCCACCCTGACGTTCTCCAATAACAGATTCTCTCTCCAAACGTTCTGTGAGGCTATCGACTTTTTCATGCACTGAAAGGAAATTTATACAAGCCATATAATCAGATGTATATAATTTAAGGAAAAAAGCCACACACTCACACAGCTTAGGTGTTCTATAATCAGGCTAGAAATAAACATCTTCATGCTCCTTCACAGATACTAGTTATATAACTTATATAGCTTTTAACTAACTCTGGTTGTACAGCCTATATAGAAAGCCGAAATTCATTACTGTATAGAGAGGGTTTAATTAGGGCAGGCACCTTCTATGCTATGGTGAAGATATAGCGTTTATTTTCTTGACATGTTGGTGTAGCCAGGATACTTTAAAGAATAGCAAGAATAATCAGTTCACATTTGATATGGACTCAATCTGTTGTCCATTTAATTTGCATACCAGAACCAATCAAGTATATACATAATAGCTGAGCCAACTGTACTTATAAATTAAAACACCCTTCGAAGAGGAGGCTTCAGTGACAAATTTTACTCTTGTGTCATCAAGCCAAAGGTGCCTTTGATCTTAAGATGAAATCACACAATTTTGTCAATACGCTCTTTCTCAAATGGTGTATTCATTTATAAAATAAATAAAAATCTGAAGAAATAACAATACTTACGAGACAAATTTTCAGCATAAAGTGCTTCAAACTCCTTTTCTATCTGCATAAAGAGACCTTGAAGCCTGGCTCTGTGAAAGAAACTCCTGTAAGAGCAAGGCAAGTTATACCGGTAATGTCTTAACGTGACGAAGCAAATTCTAGTACAATCAGACCACCCTTTAAAAAATTCAGTAAAGTCTGTGGTTAGATCCACACACATTTCATCCTCATCTTTAAAGATAGAAGAATTGAGCAGAGGGCTATAATACAAGAGCTGAGGATATCTTAGAACTTAGCTATACTGTACAGTAGAGTGAAAATGCCCTATAGGTCTATATGTACATAATACTGGAACATGAAGAAAAGACAATCAACCTGAATTGTGGGGGCAGAATGGTATCATGATCCTGGTCTCGGTAGTACTGGAGCTCGGCATCAGTGTGGCTCCGTACCCTCGGGACACCACCAGACCTCTTCTTCCCACCGGTCTTACTCCCAAGTCCATCTTGAGGCATCCTAGGAGTTGTATCTGTAAGCAAGGTATTCTCCACAATTAGCTACTATGTTTCACCATAAATTATGATCATGATCCATATTATTCATATTCAGCCAATATTGGTGTCCAAAATTAACGTTTACCTAACCCGACCTTAATGAAAGTAAAACAACCTTTTGAACTTAACTAGAATATTTGAGAAGCACAATGATAGCTCCAGGAGATTTTTTCAATCCTTGAGGATAAACCATTTGCAAGAGAAATTTCACAGATCAATACAATTCGAAAGGAATATATACATATGACGGTAAAACAATGGACTGGGGGTTGAGGTGAGGAGGGGATGGAAGAGGGGGGAATGGTGGGCAGGTGGTTTGGTATGTACTTTTTAACTAGGGGTGGAGATGGGGAGACTGAGGAAGGTGGGAGGAGGAAAGGTCATAATTTATACATAGGGCATCAGCATATAAATGCACATATAGAACCGTAAGTAAACAAAAATATGTATATTTTCATAAGATATATAGCCTACACTCGTAATCCAAAATTTGTTGCGGTCTTGTTGAAGTTTCGAATCATTTGACATACTAGTGAATCAATTACAACGCTTATCCTGTATCATATTTGCTTGAGCTCACTTATTAATATTCTATCAGGCTATTCAAAGTAACCCTGGATACATATTTTGGATTGCGAGTGTACAGTAACTCCATATAAGTATGTAAACACCTACAAATGCATAATCATATGAGTAACAAGTAAACAGCTTATTGCATACATTGATAATTTATATTACCAGAAATAGTGGTAAACACACTGTTGTGTCAACTTGTAAGAATACACCCTAATTATTACAAACTCCTTAAGCGGGTATCACATGGGCACTTTTTCCTGCGACATCGTGTCGTGCGACACGATTTTCGACGACATGTCGCGGGAAACGGGAGATTTCGGACGACGAGGTTTCCACGGAAATATATCGAAAACTGTCGGGGATTTCCTGCGACAGGAAGAAAGTCTTTGAAAGTCTATAGTGAATAATATTGTATGGAATATATTATTATGGCATATTATGATTTAAGTAGTGTTAGGTATCATTATTTGAATATAGAAATTGTATTCCTAGATCTTATATATTATATACACCGAATTTAACTGTTAAATATGAGCATGGAATATTGATTTGATTTCGGGGTTTGTTTACATTTCTGCTTTCGCCTGCCGCCTGTTCCAAACCTCTTTCCTCTTTCTTCTTCTTCCAAAACAATTGCACATGCTCCAACAGCTAAAATTGCTCGGTTAATGGCGTCCATCCTTGGTGATTTCGCTTTTGTGACAGAGTGTTTTGGTTGTCCCGCCGCCCTCTCGGTGTCGTCGGTCGTCATTGTTGTCTTTCTTGAGAATTTGCCGTGTGCTATTGTTTCCCGCGACATGTTGTCGAAAATGATGTCGCAGGAAAAGAACGACCGTGTGATATGGCCTTTACTTGGTGATAATAAATTTACACCCTAGAAACTTGCTGCTTATTCACCACTAAACTAACAAGGAAATTTTAGGCATATTGTTAAGCATCTGTTTGCCCTATCCTGTATAAAATCATGTCCATCCATCCACTGAAGTAAAGGCGGTATGCAAGAACATTCACGGTGTATACCATGGCATGGTACAACGGCTCCATAGACAAACAACAGAGCTATCGTACTGGTACCACACCGTCGTATACACCATGAATGTTCTTGCATAAGGCCCTAAATTTGAGCTACCGGAGATTGAAGTTACGAATCACCGAGGCATAAACATGGGCAGTATGCAAGAACATTTATGGTGTTGACGATGGTGTGGTGCCAGTACGATGGTTCTGTTGTTTGTCTATGGAGTCATTGTACCGCTACCACGCAATCGTATACACCTTAAATGTTCTTGAATATGGCCCTATGATCCACGTTATTATGTATTGGGATCAACAGAAGCATGTGAGTGTTGTGACAAATATGATTCTCTCACAATCAGTCAAAATCATGGAAAAACTATCTATTTTTGACAATTGAAATAAAATTACAACCCTCTGGTCATGGTCACTTCAGACAACCTCGAGATGTTTGAAATGTTTTATATAAGAGGGAGGAGGAGCGATCACTACGTCTCCTAGACTGCCAAACCATTAAATACTAATATACTGTACATACATTCCTTGGATTGACCTCAATAATAAAGAGTGAGTGAGTTGGAGAGTATACAGCTGCAGCGGCCACTTGATTGTTTACACTCAACACCTGATCCTTCTGCACCTCACCCTTCTGGACAAGTAAAGCCAATCATAACACAGCTCCTGTAATGGTGTGCCAAGAGCTGAACTATGATTGGCTATTTTCAGAATGAGGACCACGTATGCTAGAAGTAAAGAAATTTTGTACATTTTCTGACAGATAACAGTGTATTGGTATATAAAATATTATAAAAAAAATGTCTTATCTAGCATTCATGATGCTCAAATATCAGCATAAAAGAAAATATTGTTTTTCTGTTAACTAATGATGATAAATGTTGGAAGGAAAGTCGATAATGTTAAAAGTTTTAATTGTTATTAACAACATTCGGATGTTACCCACATTGATTTGATTGATATAGTGTAAAATGTGTCATGATCAAGATTAGAATAGATGTCAGAAGTTTAGAACACTAAGAACAGTGCACTACACCGTATCTGAAGATACAGTACGTAGTACGTACGATGTGGTCACAGTAGCCTGCTTGGGCACAAATGTGTTGTATCTGGAATCAATTCGTTTGACATTATAGAATCTGTACTGTAAGATACGGTCATTGTGAATTATATAACGAAATACGACTGTATCTGTAAACTTTACTGTCTATTGAATTCTGTTTTTTTTAATCGACGAAAACCCACAGATGATTGATAATCCGAACGGGCCACTGGTATTAGAGTGAAACACAAACAACAGATAAGATAACAAAAATAGAACATCTCAAGAAAAAGAGCTGATAAATAGTATTATGTGTGCCACATAATCAAGAAATTGCGTATATACAGAGTATTCAAACTTCGCGGTGAGACTCACAACTCAGCCTCGACAAAAAGTAGTTCCTAGTTTATTTTCAATTTTCTTCATATATTCATTAATGCAGTATTGATTCCATCGTCACTATATGACCAACAGTGTATTATTTTTTAATTGAAACTATCCTTTCTTTTGAAAATAAGGCCAATTCATTATTACATTTGGACCCCACATGAACGCAAATCACTCGCAAATCTGTGTCACTGAGGACTGCCCAGTTAAACCCAAATATCTCGAATAGGATAACATGTTAATGTATGCCATGCCCACCAATAAAAGTATAAAGTATTGACGTCTTTCCTCGGACCATGAGCTCAACATGAGAGTGAAGGAACAGAGAGGGAGAGTGTAAAATAAAGAGTAGGGTGGGTGGGTGACCAAACATGGCGGGGGTGTGAGCAGCGGCTGTGCACTGAGGCCCCGCACCCCACCATTGTTCCGCCGCCGCCATTCCTCCACCACCACAATATACGCCAAAAGAGAGACCCTACATGTCTGCCTGTCCCTCGAGCGCTGTTATCTGGCGTCGAGTGTAGTTGCCCCAGGATCTAGGTGACGTAAAATGCTGAAATACGAGGTAAATATGGACTCCGGGGGACGAATTGGGGAGAATATGGGGTTGGAAATATTGGATACCTCCGTCGCACTAGGCATACGTTACACCCAGTTTTCCCTTCTTAAACGGCCTCGAGAGCCCCCTGCGTTGTGGTATTTGTGGAATAGAGGGGTTAGAGGCTGTGATGATGGTGGTTTGGTGGACTTTTGAGCTGGGGAAAGTGGGGAAATAAATGGGCAAAGATAATGGACTGTAAGGTAAACATGGGGGGGTCAGGTTGCCATGGCGACGCCCCCACTATCCTCTCCTGGTATATGGGTGGGGTGGAGAATATTTTTCCTAGTGTTGTGACGTATTATGTAGCATGTGCTGATTAGGGATGGAAACAGGGAGTGAAAAAGGAGAGAAGAAAACCCGCCAGGACGTGCATAACTTGATGTGTTGACATCTAACTATTTTTTTTTTTTCATACTCGTTATATGAAATTTTTGTATAGGCTTATGTCTGCCCTGTACCCTAACACCTTTGCATGATCTAGGTTGAAAGAAAGGTTGGAAAGGATGAACTAATAAAGTGGAATTTATCTTACACTGACAACCTTTTTAATTTTTGCCATTTCTGCAGTTTCTTCATTTCTATAATTCCCAGCTTATATTTTTGATATACCTAAATTTACTATGAGTCCCTTGGAAGATCATGGTCAAAGAATGGGAGGAAAGAATGCCCTCACACTAACATAATTCAAAGGTAACCTATGTTGTAGAATCTGATTGCTCATTCTACTGTATGTGTCGTACATTTGTCATTTTGTCTTGTCACACACTTACATCTCCTCCATTAGAACAAGGGTGTGCAGGTTCAATGTTTTAATGTTCTCTCTGTTTTTTCCTTTTCTCTGTCAGTAGATGCAGTAAATGGAATTGGTATATATCTAGCGGACATAATTAATTATAAGAAGAGGGGTTTCTTCTTAGCAAACTCCTTTGAGTTTCGGGAAGTATGTATGGGAAGAGAGCTGAAGGTGAATATTTGTAAGAGTTAGATAATGGTTCTCCAGAAACCGGAAACTGAAGAAATTGATTTCGTAACACTTGCTGGGGTAAGAGTGCCAAATGCCAACAAGGATTAGACTTTAAATAGTTTTGGGATGTGAGAAGATGGAGGAAGTATAGAAGTTTAGATATCTGGGAACAGTGTTGTGAAAGCATTGGCACATAGAAAGGGAGATTAGAGAGCGAGCATCGTGAGGTAGACAGATGAGAGGATTATTTGAGATTATCATGAAGGGCAGAGGTGTGAGCATGGGGTTGAAGAATGGACTGAAAAATAGCATAATCCTGCCAACACTGACATACTCATATGCTTTGGAGATTTGGACGTAAAATAGAGCACAGCATTTAGAACAGGTTTGGTGAAAATGAGTTATGCGAGAGGAGTATATGGCTTGATGTGGTAGGATGGAAGAAGATATGAGATTTTGGTACTGTTCTCTCAAATGCCAATTTACACACAGCTATGGGTATCATGGTTTGTTCAGTTATTAATGCTGTCCATTTTTTTCCTTTTTTTATTCCATGGGTTGAAGCCACTCTATTTTTCACTTTTTCATTGGATGTTTCTTATTCCTAACGGTACTCAATTTGTGTTTTGAAGGAAAGTGGGACATCAGCGTGGTAACAATGATGCAGGAGAGCGCCCGCCTGCCCCCCCTGCTCACCCCAGCCTGGACCCCACCTACCATCTCCAGGTACTAAACCATTGTGCTTGATTCATCATGTTGTGAATATAGATTGGACTGATATGATATTCAATTTAAGTTACTTGTTTGGTTCTTTCCCAATTACTGTTTATGTCTTAATCACTGTGCAGTACAGTATTAATATTCACCATGGTGATCATTCAGGTCACCAAGCATATGTCAGAATTTTGTCACTTGCTGCAGCCAGAGAGAGAGAGGGAAATATGAGGGCTAGTCCCGAAGAATGCAGCGGTCATTGTACCCGCGAGAGTGATTTTCAACATTTAGTGACCCTGTAGTTAGTATATGTAACTTGATTCAAAATAATAAACATCTTCAGCATTCTTCTTAATGGATTCAATATCTCCACCTGTCAGTGTTGCTACAGAATATTCTTAGCCATCTCCCTTCCAGTGGAAAGAATGGACAAAACTATTGTGGTGAAAGAGTACCTGGACCTTATGAATGAATATTCGGAGCGAAGAATATGTTACGATATAGTGATAGCTAATTTTTTCATTAAAATATGGGTGGTTTTCCTCAGGTGAATAATAATGTTTATCATGATCTAAAATTCAGTTGTATAATGATGAGAATGTATGTTGTCTCCCTATATTTTGGTAGTACAGGTGTGGTGTCATCTGAGAAGATGTGACCCAGATATGAGTTTAATAGTAATTTGTGATGCCAGCAACAGTGTGGGGGCTGGTGGTGGCGGGGCGGGTAAGCGGGCGCGAGGGTCAGAGGTTGTCAACGGTCACCATGGTCGCCCTCGCCCTCACACTCACCACCAGCCGAGTCCTCAAGAAGCTTCATATCAGCAATCCTCGGCCTCCCACCCTCACCACCATCCTTGTCCACAACAGGATGCTTCATATCAGCAGTCCTCGACTCCTCACTCTCAACACCAGCCATGTCCACCCCAAGATGCCTCTTTTCAGCATAACTCAGCCTTGCCCCAGCAGTCACCTCTGCTATCGCCACATACACATACAACCCTTGTAGATGTACCAAAGTCCCAAGGTAAAGTACTGCTCCCTCCTGTATAGGGTAAAGAAAAATTATGTGAGTTTAAGATCTGGGATTGAATAGAACGAAGTAGGATTACAGTATCCATTGATGTAAATCAGTCATTTAGGTGTTGAGGATTTGATTTTGTAAGTGGCATATTGTAGAGAGTGAAGGATTCAGAAATTACTAAATATGTATAAAACCTATTAAAGTGAAGCCAATTTGTCTTTCTTCAAAGGTAGGACATTGTTTTTAGTCTCTTCTCCAAAGTTCACAAAAAAGGCAGGTCCTCGGTCATAAAAGATTTTGGGTGGATTTTGGCAGGTCCGTGGTCATGATCTGTTTCAGAAATTGGCATTCCTCTGATACAAGACCATAACCGAATAAGCCTGAAACCATAGCTGGCAGCATGAGTTGCAGAATTTCATTGTAACTGTGATGCTAAATGTTTGACAAATTCAAAGTTAATCTGTATTTTCTTTTTTGTCTTGTTTACTTCTGGAACCACATCAATTACACTTACAAAATGACGAAGCAGTAATTATCAGCTTCTGTCCAGAAATCCTTTTGTCCGTATCATAAATTAGGCAGACAGTGTTCCATCATATTAGAAGCAATACACTAGATATAAGGTCATGACTACAAAGCATTAAAAGATGGTAGCCAATTATCTCTTACACCATTATTGTATATGTTGTACTGCATGAGGCTATGGGCCAGCTAGCTTGGCCATATTCAGTCATTTACTGAGTTTAAACACACATGAAGTTTCAGTGTTGGTTTAAATATAGTTTGTTCATTTATCAACCAAAGGGTGTCTCATGGTGTTGTGGTTTGCACACATGGTTTTCAACCAAGATGTCCTTGGGTTTGTTTCCCAGGTGGGTTAGAGATGATGAGCAGTCGCCCAACGTACATTGTCCCTGTGAGCATTAGCAAAAATGCGTAGATAGTGAAAACCCCACTCAAACAGTTTTTACCCATCCAATAAGATCTTGACACTGATTGCAGAGGTATCCTTCCCTAAAACAGGAAGGGCATCCGGCCATTAAACCCTCATCTGCCAAATCATATGCAGTATGCGGAAGGTTAGGAAGGCCATCCTGCCTTAAACTATCATCTGTCAAATCATACATGCATACCATTTCCATACTAGATGAGTAAGGAGATGGGTGATCCAATATCTCATAAAAAGAGGAAATAGATGTAAGGAGAAAGGAGTTAATATTGAAACAAAACCATAAAAGTATCTGAGTTTGCTATTACTCCATCTTGTACTGACTTTGCATTCATTTTTACAGTGATCGATAAAAGATTGAGTGGCACTGTACCTGCGTCATCTGCTTTGGCCACATCTCAGGCTACACTTACCAACAAAGGGAGAGAGCGCTGGGGTGGCTGGCTTGGAGGCACCTTCAACTCTCAGCGAGGACGGAGTGACTCCTCCAAACAGTGTGCCAATTCTACACCCCTCCAACAAACATCAGAGCTTAGAAGTTCTGGATTTGATATGACTAAGCTTTACCCTGAATTGTCAGCAAAGTTGGGCCTCACTAAACACACACCTAATGATAACACTGGTACCCATAAAAATGGCATTACTGTTAGAGATAATTTTACCTCAGGCTCACTAAAAAAACTAGAACACGTAACAGATGATGCTAGGATAAAAGTTGTTTCAACGGGCCAGATACTGAACAATGCAAAAGGACTTTTAACTGCAAAACTTGGCAATGGACTTCAAAGTTGCAAGTCTAGTAGTACTGTTAAGTCATCAAAATCTAAAAGTAAGAGTGGTGAGAAAGGACAAAGGAGAGGAGGCCAGAGTCGGTCAGGAGGGCGGGGGGCGGAGTCTGCCACATGCGGTTCAGCCGTCCACACATCCTCCCACTCTCCTGGTCTCACACCAATTAAGGGGCCGAGTTTGTTGTCCAACAGTGGCATCAGAAATAATAGTGGTGGTAATCTAAACAGTGTGAAAAGTAACAACATAATCAGTAGTTCTGCCTCTATAAATCCAAGTAGCATATTAGAAGAACAGCTGCTGAGAGGTGGTGGGACTGTCCAGCAGCGACACCACAGTAACACATCTGGGTCTGGCCTGCACCACGCGAGCAGGCTAGGCCTACCTCAGCCATCCACCACCACCACCACCACCACCACCAGATTGTCACCTGCTGCCACCAATCCGCTTGTTATGTGTAAGTACCTTGAGGATATGTACACTCACCATCAAAGACACTGTTGTATCATCAAGTACTTTTTTAAGGTAAAGATAAAGGATAATCCTCAAACAATCACATTCACCATTCTGAATTACAGTATCCAGCAGGGATCTTATTAACCATCTCTGGTACTTCAATTCACAAGCCTGTGAATTTTGCAATAGCATAGATGATCCAGAACTTGGTAGATAAGGTGATAATGCTTTTTTGGGTAGTTGTATAGTCGGCTTAAAAAGTATTGTACAGGTGACCCCCGATTTAGGTTCAGGTTACGTTGTATAACGTAAATGGGAAAAATAGGGATGCGTTCCAAGACATGTACTTGAAAATCACTGCCGTAAATATTACATTACAATTGATAAATTTAAATAGATACAGTAATAAAATTAATAAAACCTGTAAATAAATGTTACTTTTTGTACTTACATTCATCCTGTAGTGTAGTATTATGTGTGTAATCCTCCCCGAGGCTGAAGGACTCCATTCCCTAATAGCCCCTCCAAGGCTAAGGGACATCTGGTGCTACGATCGCTCACCCAAACAAATGCCGGTTTGCTTGCGCACGGAGTGTGCGAGCAGTGATCGATCATAAATTCAAGTGCAAGCAATTGTATAAAGAACAGTAGATAGTAAAGCAAAGTGATCGTATACGCGAAATATTGTAAAATGGTCAATTGTAAACAAGGGGTCACCTGTAACTCCCCTATAGTTATAGTTAATTTCAATGTAAGAGTGATTTCAATACTTTTCTTGCCAACTGTACAGTCGGCAGCATAAATTCGCGTCCATCTCATGTACTTTATATTGCTAATATGACCAGATAGTTGCATTCTGAACCAGTTTTTATTCCAACAACATACGTAATTTACCATATGAGAACTATATCTGTTATCTCTGCATTAAAATTGTATTACAACATCACTATAGCTAATACATACACAGGTGGAAATGAAGCGAACTTATGCTGCCGACTGTACATGTAACCACATTTTACAGAGTGGGAAATACATTACTGAACAAAAAATGATGTTTTGTTCATCTTAGTAGAGTGGAGTCTTATTATCCAGAAATCATGGAACTTTTAAAGTTTCGTCTAACCGATTTTTTTTCAAATAAAAGACATTGCAATATATATTAAAAAAGATACAAAAGATACTGTGTATGGTGTAAAGTCTACTTCTCAAAGTATACAGAATTTACTTGCTTACCATACGAGTTTCATTATGATCTTTGAGTCATGCTGGATACTGATTATCCACTGCTTCCTAACTTTATAAACATTCCAAGTTAAAGGTATACCTCTCCCAAAGGGCAGATGCATTTCTTGATCCCAGCTATCCCTGAGTCAGTGAATTTGAAATGACACTTCTGGTATGTCATTACCTTTACCTTATTATTTACACTTTTCTTTGATGAGTCCATCCTTTATACTTCATATTTAATCTAGCTAGTATTGAAATTGTTGAATAATCAATTATCTCCATCAGCACTACTTTCCAGGTGTCTATTTCATTAGTGCCATTTCTGAGTGTTAAAAGTTTTATTTAAATTGGGAAATACATAGGTATATATTTTCTGCACTGCTTGGTGTGTGTTTCAGTGGTAACTCATATAGTCAGCTTTTAATAGTGATAATTAACATTTGATTAGTTTTATAAATGAAATTGTATACTATCTGCATCCAGCACTATTTAATAACAAGATACAACAACACTCAGGGGTGGAAGGGCCTGGTGTATTGGCCTATTGGATGTAGTCTCATGCATTATTGATAGCTATCAGTTTGATCAGTCATATACAAAATATCGAGTAGTGTTGAAATATATATATTTTATTTGCAAAATAGCATGCAATATTTATTGCATTAAATCTTTCTCTTTTCTTCATCAGTTTTTTCATCTTTCAGACGTTAATGATTAATTATTTTATTACTGTGATCAAGTATATGAATGTTCTCAGAAATAGCACCAATGAAGAAGCTGATACTCAGACCCACACCAGGCTGATGGTTAATTGTTACATAAGAATATTGACTAAGTTGCCATTTAATTTGTAGCATCATCTGCCACGTGTCCTGGTAGGAGTCTAGTCAGGGCCACCGCCACCACCACCTACCCACCACCCCTGGCCTCTCAGCAGCCGCGGGTGGTAACACTTCCTCCTCGCCGACCTCCACAGTCTGCCCTCACCACTGCCGCCACCGCCACCCTCCCTCACACTCTCTTACGGGTCCACGCACTTCGGGAAAAATATTACGCTTATAATTCTGACCTTTTTCCCTTAGGTAAGGATATTGTGACCGTCATATCTGTTTCTTGTGCTGATTATTATGAGATTTTTCTTATAGGTAGCTTACTACAGAGACTGTAAATGTAATAAAGAGGGTGTAATTGTTTAGTTTCATGAGTAGGAACAATCCCACTTGGTACATCCACTTCCATTCTTCAATGTAAACATACACACTGGTGTCTCGGTGTCTCTTATTATACAGTATTGTGTATCAGGTATTAAATTTTGTTAATCAAACATAAACTTTAAACACTTTTAACATAGACACATATTTGTGATGAAAAATGTCAAAATAAATAGCAGAAATCAGTATTTATGTGTCAGCCAATCACCACTTATGGCTGTGGCTGGAAAAATGAACAAATCTCTAGTCCATATCCAACAAGCTGTATATAACCAGGAGGGAAGGATAACAAAATTGTTCATCTAACTCCAGCTCCTGGATCCCTTGATTTGGAAGTGTGGTGTATTTTCAGGCATTGAGACAAGTGAGGAGAGTGATGGCAGTGATACAGATGATCTGTGTGGGAGTCAGCAAGGTTGGCTTGATCCAACAGATGGCTCCTGTGAGAGATACCAAAGCTGGGCGAACAACAATTTTGATGAGCTGAATGGGAGACAAAAATTGACCGAGCCCACCTCTATGACCCTGTCCTGTCAGCGGTCTGTCACCCTCGCATTTGCTGTGGCCTCTTATAGAAGACGGGTTAGAATCTTGGCCCTTACAGTTATGTTGTAGAATTCTTTAGACAGACTACAGATTGTGAGCATCATTTAAGAAAGAGCTGTTATTGATACTCTTTTTGCTATTGCTTCTCAATGTCATAGGCATGTACCCTACCAGGATAACCTGATGTAGGGTAGTTGCTTTTGACATGTTGAAGCAGTGGTGAAATTGTGGGATAAAACAACTCAAATGCTCATAATTATTTTCAGCACTATTATTGTTCCTTTATATATTTGAAAGTGGTAACCACTTGTTTTTATTTGTTGGTAAGATAGATATTATATAATACTAGTGATGTCATCTAGAATAATATGGACTGTAGAATAGAAAGGTAAGAGACCTTGAAGGTTTATGGAATGTGAACAAAATTACCTCAGGTTAACTTGCCAAGGTGTTTGGAGACCCTTTATCGTGGAGACCTATTATCGTGTAAAGTTTGTTTCATATCAGTCGTAAGCCAAATATTGAAAAGTAGTGTATAATCACTTTATACGAAGGTTGATATTAACTGTTAGATTTTGAAATTTTTCATGCTGAACTAGTCTCAAGTTTTCAACTCTGAAGCTAATAGCTATGTTTGATCAAGTGATTTACTAACACCACACCTTTCACTGATTATAGTATTTCTTACCCTGTCAGTTCTTTGGACTCTACACACACTTCTCAGAATATCCATCTCTTCTGCTCTCACTCTTGATTTGTGACATTCATGTTACACTAGGGTTTCACAATCATAATGTGGGTATGAACACTCCCTCATATATTTCTCTTGCAACCTCTATACTTAAAACCATCACAACCAGTTGTTGCAACGCACCCACTACATTTCTCCCATGGGTTATTCTATTTGTTACTTCCTGTTCACACTTTTTTATCATGTCCAGGATTACTCCCAGGTACTTAGTTCTTCAACCATCTCAAGATTCTCACCATCAACTTGCACATTATACACTGACTTTCCTTCCATCTCTACTGTCATCACTTTGTTTGTACCCACATCAACCTATAGACAGCAGCATTCACACACTTCTACAAAACTCTTCACTGACATTAGGTCGCTTTCATTGCAAGCACATCATCTCTGAACTATCAGGTTAAAAATTGACCAACCTTTTCCACTCTGCTCCAATTTCACTCATTATTCCAGAATTCTTGCCTTCTGTTCTTTCATCACTCTTTCCGTGTACATATTAAACAACCATGGTGATGAGTGACAAGGGAAGAAAAGGAGGAAATGATTGAGTCCGTTAGTGTGCATGTGTTTGCATGTTTGTGAAGTGGAAGGAAAGAGAGGGAAAATTTGAATAGCCTAATTTCCAAGGGTTAGACATCTGAATGGCTCTTTCTGCCTAGAAAGACTTAACAGTGCAACCTCTGAATATGTATTAAGCAAATGCGAAGCAACAAGAGGTTAAAAAATTAAGCCACCTAATAATGGATGCCACATATATAATTACTATCAAAACACCTAAAGATCCTTACTCAGTGTTATGATGAATATTCTGTGCAGGTCTACTGTTTCTTGACAAAATTCCACATTTCTTATTATGGTCTTGAACTGCCTGTTATTGTGACAGCCATCTGGTGTTGTAGGGTCATCTCTTGACAACTGTGTTATATTGTAACTGACCCTCAGCTTAAAAGTGGAGTAACATAAGCACTTTTACAAACAATATATTCCATTGTTATTAATGCAGTCAGCACTTGTGATTTATGAGTAGAGTATCAACCCACAATGGAAATTAAGTTTGTGTGCTGTTTGTAATAAGACCTGGGCAAAAATTGCTGTAGAATTGGACAGAATTGCACTTAACACATTAGACTTAAAATTGAGCACTGTTCACTCATTATTCATGTATGTACAGACTTATCATTACTGACAACACTTATATCTGTGAAATCTGTACAGTATGTACAGTTGTCTAAATTTTGTTTACCCCCTGTTTTGTGTTTGCCGTAGATATGGCAGCGTATTCGAATTATACTTGTGAATGAGACCAATCTCGTTGCTGAATTATCCTGTACTGTATCAGATATGATCCGAAAGTGTCCAGCATTGCCACATGTACCCCAGCCACTGTAAGGGGGTAAAGAAGGACCTTTAGGCAATTGTACATTGTTAAATGCTATGAAGCCGTAATATCAAGAAAAAATTCATGACATTGTCGAAATACAAGCGAAATGGTACACATACAATTAGAGCTAGGTACAAAATGAGGCAGTAAGGACATATGTCTGCTGTATTTACTGACCACTGCCGCATATTACAAACAAGTGAGTTTATAAAATAGTAAGATTGGTTGGCTTAGAGGGATGAAATTGCTCAAGGGGGGAGTGAGGCATTAGCAGTATGAATTGAGAATAGAAAGTGGAGCATTGTTTCTATTTGAGAGGGAAAAATTATATGACCAGCTGAAGAGAAAATTGTATTTTTCCATATATATTATGTAGCTTGACAACTTTTTTGCTTTGTGGAAAGCTAACTATCATTATACATATAAGAAATTCAGTGTATTGGAGAGTTGCAAGAAAGATTCAAAGTCGATAGTATTTCTTTATTATAATACAAAATAAAAATCTTTTTAGTATTCTGATACGTTTTGTGGTGTAGATTTTATGGAATTTAGAAGGCCTGCAGCAGATTGTTTACCATGATGTTGGTTCAGATTGCAGCATCTCGAGTGCGTACAGAGGTGCGTGCCTGGGAGTCAGAGAGGCAGGGCTCCCTCACACGGTCCCTGGTAGGAGCTGCCCGCAGCCACCCTCGCCTCGCAGCTGATGCCTGCTGCCTCTACCGCACCTCCTCACAAACTACACAGGAATCTCCAAAATATAAGTCTAGGTTGGTATTGCTGAGGTGACTTAAATATGTGGCAGTTGAATTTAAGTTACTGTTGTTTTGCTGCACCCCCTCACAAACTGCACAGGAAACTCTTACATTGAAATGAGTTTACAGAATAGTTTACTTTTTCAGGTTTAGGTCTTCAGTGCTGAGGCGACGTGGGTGTGTGTACAATGATGGTGAGGGGAAGGGGGAGTGCCGGGAACCCTCCCTGCCCGGCACCCGACACTGTATGCGACACATCATGTACAATGTAGATCAACAGCTATTTACTCACTGCACCGCTCGTCAGCCTGACAACACACTCTGTCGGGTTCCTGTGTTTGATGTGGCCCATGAGCTTCCATTGTGTTACAACCACAGTAAAACACAGGTCAGCTCAAGGACTTTCAGTGTTAGTCATTGCTCTGCAAGGTTTGGATGCAAGTTAAAACGGAAACCCTTAATTGTGGGGTTCTACAATATATTCAGTTATGTTTGTCAGAATATGAGCAATGACATAAAACAGCTTGTTAACTGTTGTACCTTAGTACCTGCTCAGAGAACAAATGACAGTAACCAGCATATTTTTGTGTAGTAATTTTATATATATTAATAATATTTGTAAGGCCAGAGTTAAAATTTCCATGACATTTTTCAATAGCTGTTCATGTTTTTTATGGATCTGGATAAATGATTTAATAGAATGAATAGGAAAGTTTTATGGCAAATCTTGTAATATCTGGTATAGATGAAAGTAGTTTGTAAAATACAGTAAAGAGCTTCTATAGTGATAGTGTTGATTGTGTGAGAGGAGATGGAGTTTCGTGACTGGATTCAATCTTGAATGGGTGAAACTTTGTGTGAGAGTGGAAGGAGCACTCAATGACAGGTATTATATTGCAATTTAGAGTTGAAACAGGGATATATGATTTCACCATTGCTGTTGGATGTGTGATTAGTGAGGTTAAGGCAAGAGGGAGATGGCTTGTTTCAAATGAAAATTGTCTGCATTAGAAATTATTAAATGTGTGAAAGGCAGTGAAACATACAGAAAGAGAATTGCAACCAAAGAGTTGAAGAAAGTGTGCTTAGGTGATATAAGCACATGAAAAAGATAAGTGAAACAAAGATGGATAATAATGTATATGTATATGTGAGTGATTGTAAGAGGTAAAGGATTTAAGAAAACCTAGGAGAGGTATGATATACTGTACAGTAAAGTCGCCTATTGCACGGCCAGTTCTGACCCACGAGCGTGCCGCTTAAAACACGTTATATGAATAACTAAACTAATGGAGTAAATTCGCATTTGGTCTGGACCTTAACCCAAAGTCACCCTTCACCCTTCCTGCACAAGCAAACGATCAATAAATAATTTAATCCATTTATTACACACAACGTAAATACTAGACGATATAATACAGGCTTTGAGGGCTCCGAGTAGCCAGCTTGAGATCAGCCTGATGCCTCGAAGTCTTTTTCTGACATCACTAAGTTATCGTCGTCTGCATGGGATGGACCAGGTTGTGGCACAGGCAGTGGTGAGATTCGGGCAAAAGTAGTATGTGATAACCTCTTGTCAGTGCTCATTGAACTTCTTGTTATGGAGGTCCTTGTAGGGTACCGCTGCCTTTTCATTAGACCTAGGAGAAGATGGCAAGATATACATATATTGAGAGATAAAGAGAGCAATTAGTGAAAATGGATGAAGCAGAACTTTTGCACTATTGAAACAAGAAAGAGATTTGGTAAGTGAATTACTTCAATTTAACAGTTCGTGGAATAGCTCCCCTCACCAAATGCATATGAAATGGCCTAAGTGAAGATGCGATACTTAACATGGAGGAACTGAAAATTTACTCGGGCTTGTAAAGGGAAGTGGATAATTATGTGCTCCATTTCACTGGGTACATATTCTGTCTCATCGTATGCAGTAATCCCTGAATAACTCGGCAGAATAGGGGTTCTAGCCTTGCAAAATTATTTAATATGCCAGGTTGTATAAAGGCCCCCAAGATATTATGACTTGAGTCATAACAACAGAGAGACTGCCCGTCCATGTCTGTCCTATTTGAGTTCCATCAAATTCCAAGTTAAACAATACCGAGTTATACAGAGTTTGCTGTATTCTTGTGATATAATTTTTTCTTTTTCAGGGCTTGGAGCTCCTGTTCCTTAGAAAAGGGAAGTGGGTTGGTAATAATAGAAGTAATCTGTGTTAACAAAGCCAATTCATATTCATGAATACAGTAATAAATTTGGTAATATTCAGTTAAATAAAATATATTGGTAAGAACTCATCTGTATGCAATATGTAGCTGTGGAAGTGAAAGCTGGGCTTTAAATGCTTGAGAGAGGAAGCAGGTTGATGTGGTAGAATTAAATTGTTTGAGGGCAGTGAGATGGTTTGATTGAGTAAGAAACTAGATACTGAGAGAGAGTTTTTTGGGAGAGGCAGTGTCTAAGTGAGAGGGCGGAGCAGAGCATCCTTAAATGGTATGACTGTGTTGAACACATAAATGATTGATTAGTGAAGAAGGTATACAAAGTGGAGGTGAAAGGAAAAAGGAATAGAGGGAGGCCAAGGAGGAAAAGGGAAGGATGGAGTTGCAGTAACTTGCTGGTTGAATTAAAGTGGTGTATGGAAGAAATTACGAAGGAAGGATGCTCACACCCGTGAGGGGAAAATTTGGGATAAGTGAAGTGACTGTTGTGGAACAGAGTACTGTACAGTACTTATTTTTCTTTCACTATACAGGGTGTGGAAGAGTTAGTGAATGTGTACCAGTGAGAGATTGACTGATTTCTAAGAGTGAGTAGACACATTGTCAGGTGCTTGCTTAAGGGAGGGAGCACTTGAGAGAGGTTATTTTAAGTTGGTTTTATCTATTGTTTGTCATAGATTTCCTTCCAAATCTGCTATGTCTCTTTTCACTTCTTTCCTTGTTTTCTAGATGGCCTATTGACCTCTCTTGTGGAAATGGCTTTTTGTATGAAAAAATGAATGTAACTATGCATTCATATGATTTATGTGGTCCTTGAATTTCTGTTGTACCTTGGTTCTCGAACTTAATCTGTTCCAGAAGGCTGTTAGAAAACTGAATAAATTTTTTCCATAAGAAATACTATGAATTGGATTAATCCATTATAGACCTCCCAAAATTACACATTATGAAGCATTTTGAGTAAAAATATTGCTTTTTTACACCTGTGTAGTAATACAGCAAGCCCTTGCTAACTCAGATCAATTGGGGGGAGCCCTTGTCAAGTTATCCGAAGGTCCGAGATATCCAAGGGCTAATTTTGATGCGTATGGCTGACTGCATGCACACCCACCCTCAAAACTATTTGTGTACACTCACTCGTATCTCTGGTTCCCCTACACAGCTGCACACACACGAAAACATGACAGTTTCACAAAAAATGGATGTAATACTGCTGAAATATATCTAATAATGTATATTAACATGAAATAAGGTTGTTGTTGTTGAATTTCCTCAAGCTGTCTGGCCGAGCAGCCCCGATGAAATAAGGTATTGTGGTGTGGTGTGGTGGTAGGTGAGGAAGTGTGGGAATTGGATCTGGTATTGGTCAGATTGTCAGTCATGGCGTACTTGTTGCCACACAGACACATTATTCCCGCGATTTTTGTGATATTTTTGTGCTTACTTCTCATACAGTAATGGTGCTGAAGAGAAATCTTTCAAGTTATATTAGTAATGATGAAAAGAAAACACAGATCATCCTATTCTGTGAAAAAGTCGAACTTGGTAAGAGAAAGGAAAAAAAGGTGTCATCAATTGGCCATGCTTTAGGGTTGATCCAAACAACTGTAGCCACCATAATTATTTCTGGGGTTTGGGCCACGACAGCTTGGTTCAGGAACCGAGTTTATGTTCGACAACCGAGACATTTTTTTCTCAAACAATACAGTATGTTCGAGAACCAAATTGTTCAAGAAGGGAGTTGTGTGAGAACTGAGGTACCACTATATTACGGCATCTATAAAATGACAGTCAACAGATTAACCATTTAATTCATAAGTGATAACCAACAATATGTAAAAATAAACTAATATAAATTTACTATCCTGAGAGGACCTCTTATTAGTACTGGTATCCAAAGATTTTTATACAATTTCATACTTTTTTCAGGAAAATGTCGTAAAAGCAGCCTCGGAGGAAATATCGAAACCCAAGAGGTCGCGGAAAAAAAATAAAATGCCAATCCTCTCAAGATATGGTAAGCGAAGTAAAAAGCGACGGAGATCTTCCAATTCCTCGTCATCGGTGATCCCTTCAACCAGTGTACGTCCTCCTATGGCCAGCCAGGCATCCCTCTCCTCCCCTCAGCCCTCTCCCACCACACCACAGACCTCTCCACACTTCTCCACTGCCTCGTGCACAGGTCAGTCCCAACTTTTGCACTTGAGCATCTTTCATCTCATTTTTAAGTGAAAGAATTTTGGCTTATGAAAATGAAAATATAGTAAAATAATAATTGGCCACCAGGATAAATTTTTTGTGACCTTGTAGATGGTAGGAGAAGAACAGGTGGCTTCATTATACAGAAGAGGATGTGTAGATTAGTTCAATGATCTCTGATTAATGGGATGTTTGAGTGGCATTTTTAAGAGGGAATGGATTGAAGTGTTGTTTCTGATAGTTTAGAGGGGCTGGGTAGTGCCCACACCACATCCTGACCAGGGGGACTCTATCCTTTGTCCTGGCTGATAATGATGTTGACAATGATGATGATGACTTGATAAATTATAGCAATGAAAATGATGATTATGGTGATGATGAATAACAATAATGATGACAAAGTATGTACATATTTATGAATATATGTGTGTCTTTCCAGACTCTGTGGCTGATGGTGAAGAGAGTGAGTTTGAGGATGAGATGGAAGATATGGTTGGGGACCTTGACGTGGCGTCCCGCCTCCTGGACCGCAACCTTCAAGACGTCCTCACTCGCATACCAGACCATGAACTCACACAACTCTTTGATGCTCCAGGTGGGTCACATGTATTTACACATAAACATACTAGCTGAAGTCCACTGTCAGCTAATACACGTATATATGGCTGCATCTATTATCATTGCCTTAAATTCTGTTTATTATTAAAATTTTTAACTGGGTGTGTGCAGGTCAACTTTAACTGCCCTAATGTATACCTAATAATGTACCTAAATAATCAGGAGAAGTGTAGAGTATGCAATATGTCTTAAATTATTCTTTTTTTTTTTTTAATAAACACTTTGCTTCATGCACTAGTTTTACGGTAACTGGCATCATTAATTGCCTTCCACAACCCAGTAGTTTATAGCATTCTGTTGCAGCCCATTACGTAATAGCAAATGATGATGATGATGATGATTAGGGTGATGGAGGTATTGATATGGTTTTGTTAATGGAAATATAATTTTTGTCTACCCAATTTGCATTTTATCACATGAAGTATTCCTTTAAGTTTATTGTATTGAGTCAGATCTTAGGATTGTAACAGTTAGATGTTTGTAGATTGCCTGTCCATAAATGAATTACTGTATAGTTAAATTGAAATCTTTAAGATTGATGACATTTATTGTTGGAGGAGTACTTTTATCATTGGTTGGTGAACAGATTTTGGTTGAGTTAATTTGGTTAGCTTTTAACAGACTGAAATGTGCAGTGGAATATTTTGAAAATGCCAATATTGATCCAGCACCATGAAAATCTGAAGTGTGTGAGCCTCAGGCATTGAGCACTTGACCTTGTGTTCCCCAAGTGATGTGGCTATCCCCAATATGATAGCCATGAAAGTAGTGGCATGTGCTTACCACTGAGAAGTATTTGAGAAATGCCATGAATATTCAAGTGAAATAGAGCTTTTTCCAAACATATCTTAGCCTGACTTCACCACATCACACCTCGCCTCACCTCACATCACCTTACCTCATTTTACTGTGAAGAAGTGCCAGGAGAGTTTTTAAAGCATCTACTGTATATGTATATGATCAAGAAAAAAATCCTGAAAATTATGTGAAGTAAACCCACACCACCTACATTTCTTAGTTTTACAAATGCATTGTGTGAAATAGCACCACCACACCATAAAAGAATGTCAATTTTTCCTGTAAATCATCTTGTTGCTTTATATTTAATTTAGTGTCATTACCACACTTCAGACATGCATCAATATTCGAAAGTACTGTACGTTGTATTTACTGAAAATGTCTAGATCAGCCTCATTATTATAAAAAAAATTACATAAATTGCCAAGGCTCATAGGTACAACCATCACATATTTGGCCATCATCATAGTGAGGATCATTTTAGACTGTCATGGTGGCATCCTATGATTGGCTGTCAAGTGTCTTGTATGAAAGTACATATATAAATGTGAATGCTTGTTTGTTTTGTATAAATGAAAAAGGATGTATGGGAGCAGCACTGTAGAAGGGAGGAGGAATGTGTGGGTGAGAAATTTGGGAGGTAATGGTAGCAATTGCAAATGTTATTTATGGATTTTCCTGCTTTTAAAATTTTGAAAGGTAGGCCATAATAGATCCCAAATATTGATTTTAGTGGTTTTTCATACCTTTACCCCTCAATTTTCCTAATCCTTAAAGACTTGCCCTCTTTGTGGGGCTACATTTTGATCATTCTAGGATAGGGGAAAATGTACAGCTGCAATGGTCAGCACCAATGTTAACCAATGAAAAGGGAAAAATATGGAAATAAATGAAACAGCTGTGGATCACTTTGATGACCTTCTTCAAAGACATCCTAAAATATTACTTAATTGATCAAGTGTCATGTGTTTCAGATTCACTTACCCTCTGGAAGGAGAACCAGAAATAACACCATTATTTCATTTGAAATTCCCCGTTTCCTCAGATCACTCTTGGTGGTTTGTTTCTTCTTCCATTTCATGCCACATAAGCAATGTAGCACCTTTATTTCAGGAATAAAAGTAGCAGTTCATCTTGCGGGATGCTCTACTTGGCGTGCATAATTTACATCCACATTTTATATTGGAGTTGCGTCTTGTGTCTCTCAACTAACTTAAAAAATGTTCATCTATAGTCTGTATTTCACATGTGCCTTCACTGAGCATCGCCCACCCATGTCCTACGCACCTCCACCCACACTCTCACTCAATGACTCCCTTGCCTGCCTGCCTGCCTGCCTGTTTAGTTTATGATGATACCTATTTTTTTTCTCCATATTAATAGTTGCAAGATTGTCAGAAAACACCCACATAATTTCCAAGCAGGAGTATTATTCTAGAGGAATTGTAGAAGTAAAGAGATGGTGAGGAGGACAACTCCTCTAGAACAGTATACCTGTTTGGAAGTTATGTAGGCTTTTTTTTACCATTCTCCACTCTCGAGACTGAATTCACAAGCAGTTTCAAAATTGCTATTGACCAATTTTTCCCTCCAGTCAGGCTTCCCACATGGATTATACCTGACATTTAAAAGTTAAACAACTTTTTTTTCAAATTACTGAATATAAGACCGGAGAGTTTGCCAAGACTCCATTTTGTGAGGTGTCAGTTTGTTCAGGAGTTACACTAGCTATTAATATATTTTTCATTATAGATGGCAAGACTGGTATACAAGACGCCAACATTAGTTCAAGAGTTGAAATACCTAGTAAGCTGTTTGTGTTTTTATGTCTATGACTTTGTATAAGTTGACTTGTCATATATGTTAAACTCCCTTAGTTCAAAAGAATAATAATTGGGTCATATATATAGGATTGTTTTAGTCAACACTCCATTGCCTGAATATGTTCAGCCTTTCCCGTGGCCATTCTTGTATGGTGCAGTCAGTTTTGTATCCCCTACAATACATTGGGGAAGTGATGGTTGGGGACCCGCTCTCTAACAATGACCCCACTAAAGGCTCAAATAGCTTTGGAGCTAAACCCCTTGCATGTCAAGGGTCTTTCACTGGTGCTAGAGCCTCCCCACCCCTGAAAAAAGGGAAATGGGGTATTGATGATGATAATGATGATGAAATATATGCACCATATCCTAGCCAGTGATAGTGGTGATGCATCAGTCCCTCCAAGAGTGTCCATCATGGGATTTATGCACCAGGAGCCACTGTCTCGCTGCAAAAAGATGACCCCCTCTCCTCTGGGAGACCGTGTGTTGGAACCAGTAACTCTTCCCTATCACCCCAGGATATCTATTAGTTGTTCCTGGGCACAAAAGATAACCCCTGAACAAGTTGATGGCCTTGGAAGGATTTTTTTGAGGCTGGCCATCATCTTGACATAGTTAACCAACCCCCTATATTTATAAACCTTATTATTTTAACTATTTCCAAACTCAGCTTATACATTGCCATATTGGTAGTTTTCAGGTTTGCCTCAAGGGTTTAAATATCCATTGAACTCAATTCTTTAATTAATCTATTAGACATAAATTTTGGTTATGTGGTTTGAATATAAATTAAAAATTTTCTTGTCATAACAGACTAAAATGTGTAAGATGTCAGTTTTGGTTCAATGGTTAAGTATATATCAAAGTTGGGTATTGTAGAAGGTAAGGTTAGGGATTTTATTAAAGAATTAATGAAATGAATTTAAAAGGGGAAGACCAGGAGGTTTATTACAGTGCTTATTTATCCTTACAGAAAATAAGACTGGAGAGTTTGACAATGCAGTCGAGAAGGAGGAGGTGGAGTCTGAGGCAGGTGAGGATGATGATCAGTCTGTGCACTCAGCCACCCCAGCTCAGAGCCCGACCATCGCCGTCACCCACATCACCACTACCACTGCCACCGCCACCACCACTACCACCACCACTGCTGCCTCACTCCCGCTCAACGAAGATGCTACTACCCTCAGTCTAGACGAGTCTACCATCAATGAATTGGTGGCGGGTAATATTCCCATTGACTCCATAATCTCATCTTCATTTAATCAGCAGGAGTTGAACACCATTTCCCAGGCCCTGTCAAATATCGTTCAGGAGAATAACATTAACCTCGTTGGATTTGATCTGAACACGACCAACTCGTTCTCAGAAACAGGAGGGTCTGGGCCAGTGGGAGATGTAAGTGATAACTCACTTATGTCCCAAGCTAGCGATGGAGTCGGTCAGGGAGATTTTAGTGAGTCAGGTCATCCAGTATCAGAATGTAAGGCTAATTTATTGACTCAACGCTCTGCGATTGTTGGAGATGCTACGCTCTCTCCACTTAAGTAGGTCCATACTGGGATGTCAATGTAGATTAGCAACACAGTGCATCTGAATTGTATTAGACAGCTATAACTTTACATGCATAAACAGAGTTAGCGAGTCCCTTGAACGTCCTGAGAGTTTAGTACTGTATCAAAATCTGTTTGCTGAAATTTTTCCCCTTACAAGGTAGGGTTGGTTGGTTTGGTGCTTGAACCAAACTGATTTTTATCATACAGTACTGTACTTCAAGTGGGCTATCTTCCTGGGGTAAAAGTAAAGGACTGCAGATAATAATATTACACTCTTGGGAGGTTTAAAGCACTCTCTTGTCCATGTCGTAATGTATTGTTTATACCATATCTCTGCTGTCTACACTTGGAAGATGGCTATTAACAGCTAGAAATGAACACTAAGAAACGCTCACTCACATTTACAATTTAATGTTCTTCTTATTCACATTCACGCAAAGTTATGGTTGTCTTTTCTTCAGGGTGACACACAAGAGATTTTACTGCCCAATTCAACTTATTACAATGCTGGGCAGTGAGTTCATAATGTGGCACCATGTACTCTTGAAGCACACTATCGCTGATCTACAGGAACACCCACACTGATACACATCCTTTGACAACCACATTTCTTGCTGCGATGTCTAAATGAACTAAGGAAATTATAGCTATCTGGAAATTTATTTTACCTGATTGTCTGTCTTCAAGATCTACGAATCATTATATACTTTTTGTATAGCACCTCAGTTTACTTGCAAGGAGTTTTTAAAGTCTTGTGTCAGTTTATACGTAAGCCAAAGTGCTATTGTAGGAATCAAAGTTTTGGTGTGATATATAATTATCTTGACCAGTAAATTATGTTGCATTTATTCACCCATAATATTTTGTTATTACCTGTTCAAGTTAATTTAATTTCATCAGTAAAAGGAGCTCAGTTTTCTCAGTGTTAAACATTAATTGTATTTGAAACTTAAATAATTTGAATATTATTAATGGTTTTATATGTGAGTTTCAAATGAGCGTATTAAACGGTGCGTTGAAAATGCAGATCTTCACTACATTTGTTGGTAATAGTTATTCCATTGTTTATAAAACAAAATAAAACATATTTTTCTCTAGTAATGATGTCCTATGGATATTTATCCTGAAAACTTATAAATGTTACAAAAAATGTAGCAGTGGGCCCAGTTCGATCTGTTTAGGGATGTCGGATCTATAATGCACACAGTTTTATAAAATTGATCATTATACTTTTGAAGTAATTAAACACAGCAGTCAGCAAAGTTAAGAACCATAGCAGCCAAGTATACAGTATGTATGGTGTAACTTGTAACTATGATTGCAGCAGCAGTGCTATGAAGAATTTAGCTAGGCTTGTGTGTCGGTTAACTAAGGTTTGCAACAGCAGTTGTGTTATCTTCCAAAAGAAGGTAAATAATCTTTCTCTGAGATAGGGAATCTAGTGTACCTGTGTTTGCTTGCATGATGGTAGATATTTTATACAATCATTACTAAGGTTTTAATTATCAGTAGTAGCTCAGTATTCTGTACATGGCATGAGACTGACCAGGAGAGTGTTACACTGTGTGATGGTGTCCCCAGTGGCTATTTACAATGGCAAAGAGTTTACTGTATCTGTCAGGTTTGATGATGCATTTTTGTTTCAGAACAAGAGAGAGTGTACACTATATGAAAATGCTATTTGAAAAGGAATTTTTATTGACAGCATTTTACGATTGTTCCATACCTTTTTAACCTGAAGAAACAATAGTAAAATGTTGTTTATAAAGGGTCCTTCTCAAATGGTGTTTGGGTTTACAGAATGATACATGATGCATTTCCAGTCATAAATATAAAAACTGTTTGAACATACATTACATTGAGGGAGAGGGTTGGGTAAAAACATATTTTTGTATGGGACAAGCAGGCTTTATATGCAATATCTTAAGTTATTGTTGCTTAATAACAGCAACTCTACCTCTCCTCAGATTATATATTCTTACACTAGGGAGTTATTGATAAAAGTTAATGGAGGTTTGGTATACAACAAAAAACTTTCCATAATAGTTTCCTATGACTTGAGTAGTCAATATTCTTTCCTTCCTTGACTCTTGGGAAACACACTTCAGTTTTCTGAAGGAACACCATTGACAGAGCTTAGACATGAATCCATTCTAGGTTGAGGACTTGACATGCTTCAGATATTTGGTATAATATGCATGTTGAATCTTTTTTGGTGTGGGTTCAGGTCCCAGCATTGTTAGTGATTTTTCATTTAAAATAATATAACAGGAGTAGAATCCATTTATATGTAAATAAAATAAACTTCTCAGAGTGGTAAGCCCAAAAACATGCAGATTGATCATACGTAGCAGGTGAATAAAAATCATTGTTGGCATTTCACATGGAATAAGACTGAATACTATTACAAATTTCTTTCAACAGACTGGCTCAGGGTATTAGCCTTGATATAAGTTTGGCTTGCTGGTGTCCAGTATGTTTTGTTTGTTTTTCAGCATCTTTTTTGAAATGTATGATCACAGAATACCTACTGTAGTTTCCACCAGAATTTGAAGCAAAACTTTGTACTGTTGGGGGTGTATACCGGAATAATTATTCTGAATTGTAGTATTGTATGTACTGTTTTACAAAGTACGTACCCTGTCATGTCAGAAACTACGTCGGTTATAAATTTATCATTTTGAATGCAAAAATTTATTTGTTAGAAAAATATGTGCTTATTTTGCTCAGAGGGGTATTAACTACTGGATTACAGTTTCTTATTGATATGATGCTTTGAAGCTATCATGGTTAATGTAACAGCAAGTAAATTTATTTGTACAAATAGTTTACCTAAGTGCAGCTTTATATATTTTTGCAACATCAGGGGTTCTTTATATCCAGAGCTTGAAGACTGGTAGGTGGAGCAAAGCTTTTGAGAATGACGGGACACAAAGTGTTGCATTAGATATGTAGGTGTACAAGTAATACTGTACAGAGCACTAGAAAACATACATTAGAAGTACATTCTTGTTGGAGCAGAAGTACTGTATGAGGAACCCAGAAGTGTTGACAGTATTATGTTTTGGGATTGTCATACTTATTATTAATGAATTATGAAAAAGTTAATGTTGGTCTTACAGATGGTTCATACATACAGTATTTAGAAGCAGGAATACGGCTGGGCAGTTTCAACAATAGGCCTAATGTATTACCTGTATGTTATTGAAGGCAACTAATAATAAGTTGGTGTCGAGATGGCATAACTTCCAATGGGGGGAAGAGGAAGAGGCTTATTGATCATCTGATCTTATAAATGGGAGCCACAAACTTTAAGTGGAAAAAGGTTATGATTATGATAAATGATCTTAAAGTACAGTATACACCAGTTACTTCTTGCGTAAGGGACTCAGACAGAAAAGGAGTGAAGGCTGAGTTACCTGGCAAGTGATGCATGCTCTCCTGACAGGATAAAGCATAAAGAAAGAGTTCAGAGGAGCAATGTCCAGTAAAATAGTGATGGAAGAGAGAGAAAGCTGCAACTTTGCAGGGAAGAGTGGGGGGCTGTAGTGAATGAACAAGAGGTAATGAGAAGAAAGATCTTTGATTCCACACTCCTTTAGGTAAGTTGTGACTGGGAGTGCCTCACATGGTGAGTGAACTTTGTATCCTATTTATCATACATTAAAAAATAATTTAAAAAGGTACTATATGTAGGGAAAGCATAACTGATGAAGAGCGAAATGTTAGAGGGACAAGATGTATTGTTGAAAATGCTGCGCCACCGAGAGAGCTGGGATTCAAAAGTAACTTCAGATGTAGAGATTGATTGAAAGATTATTAGAAATTAGGTAAAAGCACACCAGCGTAATGGTTTATGGGAAATGGAACCGTTAGGAATCTCCTAGAGCTCTCATCACTGGCCCAGATGCATAACAGTTGTCTAACAGTATCTGTCTGGTTAATTAATTCATTCCCTGTCATCTTCTCATTCATAGGATCCAAAAGTAGCTGTTTTGCTTCTCTGTCTGGAAGAAAAAATGGTGAGTTTTCTTTGGTCCCAAGCCATGTTGGAATTCCCAGAAACACTTACTACACCCACTAGCCCCAATCTATGTCAGTGCTACTGATTGTTTTCCTGTTTATGCTTTCCTTTTTGTATAAAAAAAAATCACAAGATTTCAATGTCACTGATCTGCAGTCTCTTGGCCAGCCCTGGAGGTAATTGCCATTCCCTTTCAGTGCAGTTGTTCATTTCTGACAAAGTACTTGTTTCTCATTATCATTATTTCTTATTTCATTTTCCATCCCTATCCCTGAAGCCCCTCACCCCTTAGAAAAAGGGAAATGCGGTGTTGATGATGATTATTCAACTACACTTTAGTTTTTACAAACATCACGAACTAATAATATCCACAGTGCCCAGCTATCACACATTTCGGTCCCTAAAACTTTTACAAACTGTGGTTCGGATGTCAAAATAATTTGTAAAGTAAATTAACATTAACTCACTTTCCAAAGATTTTTGATGAAATTTGTACAGTTTGCTGCACGGTTCAATGAATCCTCAGGGAGATTCTGTGTGGCTATACTACACGATCAGGGTGGCAAGCATGTCGCAGCAGAAGGTCATGAATGGAGCAAACTTATGCCCGATGACTGACGGAAGCCGCGACAAATGCACTAATATGTACGGTATCTAAGTGATAGTGAAAGGTAGAAGGGACTTTATCTGTATCTGAAAGCATGTTTTCTGTTGGTAGGCAAGGAAATACAGCAAGAGAAAGGAATGGGTGTACAGTACAAGCATTTAAGTGTAACAGAGAATGTTCTGTGATACTTTGAGAAGGTTAGATTTGGTCTCGGATATTTATTAAAACACAGACTTTTTATTTTGTTATGTCTAATACTTAGTTATAAGATTACTTTTCTAAGCAGAACATATAAGATAATTGGAGATTTACTATTTTGGTCCTGCCTTGAAGGGAGTAGGGCATCTGAGTTTCAGTTGAGTTAGATGTAGAGGCAGATTAGCAGAGATAACAAGAGACATAGATTATAGTACTGTATAAAGAATCCTATAAGTGCAATATCTAATACAACTTTGGATACCACGTTCTGTATAAACTTGTCAGGGAATAATGATATCATAGCAATCCACTCTTAGAGCTGGAGTATATTGAACTTTGCACAAAATACTTTCTTGCTTATGAATTGAGATATACTTTTCAGAGTTATATGGATAAGAAATTATTAAATTTGAATATAACATTATCGAGGTCAGATGACTTACTGAATGACTAATGAAAGGGGAATGGTATAAACCTGTGGGTATTTATTTAAAATTTTTACTCTTCCGGAAATCCCACATTGTCATATTGATGGCTGCATCCATTATGACTCAGTGGCAAGAGCCTGAAAATTCAGGGTCATAGACAAGGGTGTGCAGGTTCATATCTAGCCTAAGATGAGGGTTTGTGCTATGTATTTCTTGCTTAGTACAGTAGAGAATAATTCATGATACTTGGGGAGTTAATTTCATGTGAAATTAATTCGTTACAGTAACGGTTAGTTCATATTCAGTACAAGATTTGCTCTACGGTATTGACAATGATTAAATACAGTCCAAATATAAAGATCTTTTTGCAGGATCATATAAAAGATAGTCATCAAGCCAGCACATATCATCACCATGTACTATTTTCATTGGGGCAAATAAATAACCTTCTCTTCTGCCTCAGTTCATGAGCCTGTGAAGCTTTGTGTGGTTTAGGACTTGACAGATAAGGCAACAGCATTTACAGAAAAATATTATTACCAATAGTTACAGTGTAAATTGTACTGTATATGAAAAATCAGAGAGAATTATCCATAAAATATTTAGTATTTCAGGAGGTACAATACTGTACAGTACATTTAATGACAGTACAATTATGTTACAGATGCTTTTTTGAGTTGCATACTCAGAGATGCATTATTGAAATATTTAAGGAGGTCTACTTATTTTATGTAATCTCTCTGTAAATTTTGCTTTAGCCTATCCCAGGGGACATGTACACCAGGCCACGAAAATAATAGCACACAGCGATCCAATGCATACCAAAAACGTTGAAACAATTGCTGATGTCACACACTAATATATCAGTAACCTTTGTTCTTTGGGCAAAACTGTTCCATACATATTGTGCATCGATATTTTTGTGACCCAGCATATTTTAGATAGCAAAAATTGTGCCGATACAAAGCTATTGGTCGATGCTGTTAACCGATACTCCTATATTTTGCAGATGCCGATACCATTACTTTTATGATAATACAGTACACATTTTTTCTGTATATTAAATAGAAAAGCATATACTGTGGCTACAGACTGTATGTTTAGCTGAAGATTCAGGGAGTGCAGGGAAGACCCTGGGAGTGCAACTTCCCATATAACGTTTGCTGAGCTAAAGACCATATCATTGGGGAAAATAATTTTTTGGCTAAATTGTAAATCTTCTCATATGAATAGTAAATATAACAGTAATAGTGTTCTTTATGTAGGAGCACAAGATTATTATTAAATTGCTATCATAATGTAATATCATTTATATTAATCAGTTATTATCATAAAGTGAGACTGTCTCAAATCACATAATAAATTGACTAAAAAAAGTATTAAAATATCAGGCATATTTTCACCTTAATGATAACAATATTGGCAATAATGATACAATTGGCACATTTCTAGTAGATATACCAATATATGTACAGTACATTTTCTCCAGGGAGTTTGTTGTAGTACGGAGAGGGCAGATTAAGGATTCTCAGAACTCGCTAAATCTCTTAGAGATAGGTTAAGTTCAAATGTTTTATAATTCAATGAACACTAATAATTGGATTCAAAATACTCTTTCAGAACAGTGAGAAATTAGTAGTCACTGAAAGGAGTGTCTAGGAATGGAATCGTAAAGTGATGAGATCCATATTATCAAAGTGTAAAAAGATGATGGATAAAGTAGGTGTTCAAATATGGCGAAGACTTCCTTTTACATTTAAGAAAGTAGCCTAGTAGAATATGCTAAGATAGTTTAGATACTTTTTAAGATATTGGTCAGATATACAAAAGGTATTCTTTTGAAGAGGTAAATGAATGTGAAAGTAAACACTGCCTCATGGGGATTCCTTTAGGTCGATACGAATCTGCAGTTTTTCAGATTACATTGTCTATTGTACAGCATCCTATAGTATACAGAGCTGTAGGAAAACATTTGTAATCCCACTGAGTGAGAGGCCAGGAGATAGTTATTCAAATATGTATACTCAACCCTTCATCTAGTGATCCAGAAAGCCAAATACTAAATGGGTGTTTAACTATTTTGGATGACTGCCACCAAATCATAGTATTGCCGGAACTAGCCACTGGGGAAGTGAAAAGTCCACCACCACCATACTGAATGTGTAGTGATACTTTTTTGTAGCAATCATTTATGGCATTTCAAAACACAACTGACAAATTTACCACCTCTGCCTTTTATTCTCATTGCAATATACTGTACTATACAGTAATGCATTTCCTTAGTTAACCTTAACCCCTTAAAAACTATATTAACATATACAATAATGGAGTGCGTACAGACTGTTACGTTGACTGAAATGGCGAATATACAGAAGGTTGAATGTCCTCAAAATTTCAATTGTATATATTACAAGTCCTTATATTTTCCATCTTTTATAATGATCTTGACCAAAATGAGGATCATCAGATACTTTAGTAGAAAATTTGCAAATGTATATTCTGTTACATATCGTAAATACAAGGAGGAGCCTTTCCTGTATATCTCACAATTGATGCAATCTGTCAGTGAATTCCATCCCAAAAAGTCAGGTGAACAAGCAAGAATAACCAATGCAGTATAAATGAATATTGTAAAATTATCTTGTATTCTCTCTACAGTAAATATGTATAGTACTGTAATTTCTTTCTAAATCAGTTGTGTTTTGAGATGCCTAACTTATACTGTACTCCAGTTTCTTCTCACCACTATATCTAATGGCCAGCAAATCTGTTCTTGATTAAAACTAGTCTGCTCTGTGATTGTAGTGATTGCTGTGACTACTTTTGGGTACAAAGTTTTGTTTCCTCCAATGAATGTTAAGTATTTAGCTGATTTTTCTCATTTTTTGTGTCCACAAACAAGTTTCCCTTCCCTGTGAAGGCTACATAGTTGGTGTTTAATCTTATTTGTGTAGATGGAAGATTATGGCTATTGTGTAGTGTTTGGGCTGTGGAGGAGATACATATGGTCACAGTTCAATGTTCCTATGCTCCTGCTTTCCTGGTTAATTGGACAGTGAAGCTTAGATTGAAGTTCACATTAATATTCATCATTCTGGATTTAGATGTGGTTGATTCTTTTTGACTGCAACAATTGAAAAGCATACATTTTGAATTAAATTAAAGCAAATTCGATGCATCATGAGATTAAATCACTGCTGAAGTGCAAATGACAATTTAAGCTACATGTATAGACAGGTATGCCTGAGCTTGAGAAAGTTAATTGATGTGTCAACCAGCCTTACTTCAATCTCATCTTTAATGTTTTCCTAGCCAGGAAGGGGGACAGAAGCTATGGGTCATTAACGTACAGTCGCACACATAGTCCTTGACCAGACTTCTCCATACACCCTGGTCAAGGACTATGTGCTGCAACTGTACCATATGTTCATCTGTGGCTGCTTTTAGCACATCTAATACTATTTATACATGGATGGATATTTTTTTCATAATAAAATATTTCCAAATTGTGTAAGCAGTACAAGTATACAGTATGCTTTATATTTCAGAGGAAATACAGTACAGTACACATTACATGAGAATATGTCCTGGAAAAAATATTTTGTACATGAGTTATTGGCCATACCATGCTTTCTATATCTTAACATTGTACAAATGTAATGGAGTCAACAGACTGTAGTGACTGTTGTTTCAGCACTACTGGAATGACTGAGGTGACTGGTGTTTTTCATTGTACTGTATAAGAGTTTGTGAGTTTACTGATGATGGTATTATTTACATGGGGAGAGGATCTTGCATCATCCCTTGAGACTGAAGTTGACTAAGTGAACTGTAGAGGATTAATTCACCTGAGAAAACCATTAACTCTTCAGTGGTTAATGATACAGCTAGTTTTGGCTTACATATGAAAAGATAGTAGTACTGTACATCTTTCTCCTGTTCTGATGAATATGGCTTGAAGATGCAGTTGAAAGGAGATGCACTTCCTTTGGTCTTGTAACAATGCCAACAAGAATTGATTGTGTGAGATATGAGATTGCTATGTTATAGTGACTTTCTCTTATTTATTGTTATTTACTTAATGTTGCAGTTCAGTGTAATGGTGATAATTTGGGAAATTTGTGGATGTTTGGTTATTCTTGTCCCTGCAGGAGTGTGTCACTGCAATGCCAACAAAATAGTAATGGCTATCTTTTCATTTTTATCAACAGCCATCTTATGAAACTGACAGCAATGCCTATTTGTTATCATTACTTTGTGTCTGTTGTCTGATTGGTTACTCCCATCCCTGAGGTGCATCTTATTGGCAAATGAGTGACTTTTAATTTCAGAGCAACAAGCTTTGACCAGTCATGTGGATATTCACTGTTAACTATAGAACAGTAGGCAGTGTTATAGATGTGGTGTTAGCACCATTGTGATGGAAATTGACATTTAAATAGAAAATGAGTGGAATAAATCCAATATACTGTACCAAGATGAATTGGGTGACTCATTAGTACGGTAATACAATAAGGTTTTCAGTTTTTCTAAAATCATCCATGTGTTACAAAAACTGTACAGTACAGTACATAATAATATACACTTTACTGTAGTGGTTATTTATTTTCTGGTGTACAATACAGTACTTTTAATGTATACATCTCCATTATGACCAAGTACCCTTTGGTTTGTGTCTGGTAATATTTATTTTAAAATATAATAAAGGGAATACTATTTTGATTAAATGAATGTATCTGTGTCAGTGAATGATTGGTGTCACTGTTGCATTATCAATATCTCAGGCTAAACCATTTGATTTCATTTTAAGTTATAAGTTGATTATCATTCTATATTATTACTGCATCTTCCAGTTTGTGCCACCCAAACCCTGACCTAAGAGTACTGTATACAAAATAGAATCCATTTGGTGCTAAGTTGTCTTTTAATTATTCATGTTCTAAGACAGGGATGGCCAAAGAACAATAAACACACAGCTCTTTTATTCTTGATATGTGACTTGCATCATATTTAGAGGCACTATACGATGGGTGAGTGAAGATATGAAAACTTATGTTTTATATAGATTTCATGGGAATTTGCAGAAACTCTTAGTCACTGGCAGGTACAACACAAAACAAACATTGCTGAAAAAACATGTAGATACAGTACAGTAATGCAGTACCCAAAATCAGCATTCTTAAATGTAAAAGTTTCTTCTTGCCGTGTGGTTCTTGTAGAGTTGGGAGCAATAGTTTTTGAACTAATGGTATTGTAATCAGCAATAGAGATGTTTTAGATGACTGAAAGAATGTTGCTGTTTTCATGGAATATTATCAACATAACACACTTGAAAAATACATTGGAAAAGTAATACATTTAGGAGTACATTTATTGCTCGGGCCTCAGACAATATGATTTCACCAAAATCAATTTCATGACTGAAAGTCCATGAGCATGGGGTGGTGCAAAGTCACAGCCAATATTGGGCAGAGAGTTGGAACAAGATAAGTTTCCACACCCCTCTGACTGTGGTAGCTTGCAGCTCAACGAAATGTTAGTAATGTTGTTTTGGCACTTTTTTTTCTTAGAATAACAAGAGATAGCTGTACCCCATACTCATTGACTTTCTTCAGCCATGGCTGTACATGAGCTAATTATGATGTGGCTCTTATGTTAATTAATCACAAGTGGCCATCCCTGTTATGGAATAACAGTAAAGGGTCTATTACAGTAGGACACATTTTCCTCGTCCTCAATTTTCCATCCTCTGATCTCAGGCTAGTTGTTTTGTGTTCAGGTTCATGGGTGATTATAAAGGCTAATGATTCCTCCAACCATTGCTATAAAACAGATTCCCAACTCGTATACTGAGGTAGTCTATTTCTTGGCATAGTTTGAAGAAATCAGTAGCCCTCCACCCCAAATAAACAACCCATCTTAAGAACAGGGGAAAGAGGAAGCATTAAATTGACTAGAGGATGGAGGAGAATGTAAAAGAGTGATGCCATTATAAGGGGATATTATTTCTTATTATTTCTTAGTTCTGTACTGTGGATACTTCTATGGAATACAAATTACATTTGAATCTCAGAAGTCCAGTATCACATTTTAGGCAAAAGTTAGAAACTATTGGGGATTTATTATATGCTATTATTGTTTGTACATGGGTTTCTAACTTAGCCTCAAGTGTGAGAGACACTATTATTTCAAGTGAACTATTACTCAATAGAAAGTGTGGATCATTCAATGAGGGGCTTTGCATGATAATGCTCTATTACTTCTTAAGAATTGTTTTAAAGGTGGTACTAAGAATATGGGATTGAACCCACATAACTGAAACTCAAATACAACAGTCACTAAAATTTAATGTATAATAACTTAAGTTTTGAGGGTAACATCTTGGCACCAATATGGAGGTTTTTTATCTCTCTCGACTGCCAATAAACATATTCTTTCTATATTATCTAAATAATTTGTTTCGAGGCACAGTTTGAAGTAGTCATAATCGTTCAATTAGGCTAGCCATCAAGGAACCTCAACTACAGTTTAAGAAACAGTCTAATTAAACCTTATTTTACACAAACATTAATACTTTTTGATGCATAAACTGAGTTGCAGTTGCTCATAGTTGCTTTCATGAGTATTTTGATATTCTCAGGCTCATTCTTCAGGATTTAAATATTAGAATGGCTCTCACTGACTTGAAACGCCAAACATTAAACCTTTTAAGCAGATATTTAGCACCTGGGGACCAAGTCACTGAAGCACAAAGTACATTTGCATAGTTCAAGTCTGAGAGTGTTAAGTTTTTAAAAAAGTTTGAATATAGTAAAATAGATGAAGAACTGTGTACAACACCTAAACAACTCTATAGAACTCGGACAACTATTGGTGGGAATAGTAATAATGGATCAGTAAGAAGGATGTAAATCCATAGAAAGCTTACAACTGACCAAAAGTGTCACACACTTCTTCACCCTGTGTTCCAGGAGGTAGTAGCATGCTAAACAAAATTTTTATTTTTTATTGTATACTAAATTGAAAGAATGGAAATACTGTATGCTTGCAATGATGATGATTGTTATTACTGTAATTACTCAGGGCTGCTCGGCCAGACAGCTTGAGGAACTTCTACAACAACACCTGAAATTACTGTTGTACTTTGATACTCTTGCCCAATGTATTAATGTTTTGATGTGTGATATGCATTTATTTATAGTTCATAGTTTCTAGTCCCTTGTGATGGATGCTTCAGTATCTCTAACATGAGCATTAAATACTGCAGTTGTAATGACTAGGATGATGAACTGTGATGCTATTCCATGTTAGTACAGAATGCATCATATATTTTCAGGTTTTGAAAGGCAGAACTGTAGACTGATAGGATTTTACACTTCAAGCAGTACAATAGTCCATAGGGTTTGATTACGAATTTGGCCCTTAAATGATGCGCTGCACTGTGTGTGATGCTTTGAAATAAATTTAGTTATGTGACAACTTCCAGAGTTGTCTAATCACTTCTCAAATCTGCACTATAATTATGAATAAAAAAGAAGAAGCAATTACTGTGCCACTGGCTCAGTTGTGCATTCAGCTATGCTAGGAGAGTGTGTGGGAACCTGGGCTTGTGAATCCCCCTAAAATTCAGTATTCCTAAAAGGTCTTGCAGTCCTTCCCTAGACAGAATCTCAACTGTATGGGCTGTCTGTACTCCTTATTGTTCCATCCACCCTACACTTCAGATTGCTCTCTCCCCCACAGAAAAAAAAAAAAATGATAAAACTGAAATTATGATAAGTTTCTTTGGATCTTCCACTGTTGTGGCTAAACTGTGGCACTTGATCATCTTCAATAAGTGGCACTATAGTTAAAATAGCCTGCTGTTGTATTCTTCTGTTCTTCCAGTGAATATTCTAAAAATGTAATGAGAACTAGGTTTGTGTATAAATGGTCAAAATTATGCTAATACAGTACTTTAATGCTCATCATTCATGGTTGGTGCTCTGAACGGTTATCTCAGACTGAGACTGGAACAACTGATGATCATACACTTTCATGACAGTTTAAATATAAAAGAAGTACCATAAAACAGTACACTACCAAATTATGTTAAGTTTTAAGCCTGAAAGTGTTAATATAGATATATTGTACAGTACTGTAATTACCTTTGAAAAACTGTGAATGAAGATTGGACTTGAAGAACCTGTCATATCTTGGGAGTCAAATTTACTGTGGCCACGTCATGTGATGGCAAAGAGTTATGGTTCTAAAGCATGTAAAGGTTCTCATCCTGGTGCATGTAGTTCAATATCTGTCCCAGGGAAACCCTTATAGAAATTCCTGCACACTCGAGTATCTGGCACTGTAAATACCTAAGGGCAATAGAGTTCCAGGTGTTCTTTGTTGTTGCTGTGGCTTAATATCTGGTACATAAAGGGTGGGATGTCAAACTGTACAGTATCATTACTTGGCAAATTACTTTTTCTAATAGTATTTTTACAATTAGGTTATTTACAGCATGAAGTTGCACTATAAACTGAGCGTCAATTAACGGTTGAGGAAGTTGTTCAGCTGAGGAAAAGGGCTATGGGTTAGTGCATTGGTTCAATCTCACTTGTTGCACATCACCATATCCACATTAGGGCTATGTGGCATAGCTCAATGGAATAACTGGAAATTAAGAAGACTGGAAATTTAAAGTTTACTGATGTAGTTGTTCATACATAAACTTTTCCTGTGTTGATAAAATGGCTAGAAGATAGTGAAAAGAGGATACAGTACCTCTTCTTGTTTTAATTATTTTTGTACCTGTGGAATATGAGAACATCATCTAATCTGAGGTGCAGATTATAGTTACAAAAATTTTACCTGATATATTTGTTGTTTATTTTCATTGAGTTACTGTTTCTTCTTCAGTACTGTGTTTTATAACTGGGCTTGCACTGTATTATAATGCATTATTTTATATATAAAGCTGTGTTTTATCATAATAATGTTGTGTACTGTACTGTACTGTATTTTTCACATGTGGTATTTTGAAAATTAATATCTTTTCAGACCCATTCTAACTGACCCAATCCAGATACCCACTGTGAAGTTTTTATCACAAATAGAATGGGCATTTTACATTATTCTCTATGCACTGCTTCAGAACAAATACTTTATTGCTCCAAAAAACACATGTAGTGGTGTATAAAAACTCACAATACTGAAGGCCAAGCAGAGGTCCTCCTCCTGACCAAGAGGTATACATTGTGAGCTCACATCTCACGAGGCTGGCTACCATGCCTGCCCCTCCAAACCCCTTAGATGAACTGGGCAGACTTTTGTGTTTGTCTGGTATAATGCTGATTGACAATGATAGATGTTCGGAACATTAGATGTTGAATTCTAGCATTACAATCTTGTTATTAGGGCAGCAGTACAGTAGTTTGGATCAGTGCAGAATGATAGCCATAAACAAAGTTCTTTGCAACACTCCAGAATATTGTAGTAAATGGAATAATTCATGCTTAATGATCAAATGGATGATAATGGATTTTCAAGTTTGTGAGGTTTAAATTGTAGATAATACGAGCTACTGTTAAAAAAAAATTCTGGTTTAATATTTTACTTGGCTGTATCAAGTGAAAGGCAAGTAGGCTACCATAGAGGATCTAACAACAAAGGGGTGCTTTTACCGTGAAAGACCAACGCATCACACTGTCAATAAAGGCTCTTCCTCAATGCTGTATTCAGGTAGGCTATATTTTAATTGTGAGGATTTGGTTTACAATACTGTGAAGTCTCAGAAGAATCATTCATGGTGTACAGTGTTTATAAAATCTGCAATATAAGAGCAGATAGAGCTTAATTGTTGTTACTAGATCATTGAATGCCAGTGACAATGCCCTAAGTTCTTCAGGATACAACAGTACTGTTATACATATAGTCAATTCACGAGTAATATTGCCTGATGCCATAATCTCAAATGTGGTGACTGTGAACAAGTTACCTCCAAACTGTCATGTCCTCCACCAACGCTTGTCTCTCTCTCTCTACTTATCATCCCACTATTCCATGCACTCCTCAACACCATTTTTCTGCCTCTCGTCATCAGCCTGCCCCCTTTCTGTTTCGCTCACCAGCTCTCTTATATTCTTAGCTTTTCATTTCATTCACACCCTCAGAAACATCCACTTCAATGCCACATACTATGCACACCCTCATTGGTAGCGTGTTCATTCCTCTCAAGTAACTCAATCACCCTTGATTTGTATCCTTTCAGTAATATTAATGCTTCATTTCCATACATCATGATAAGGGTTACCCTCATGAAATGCTTATCAATGACTCACCACTGACAAAGCTGGGGCTTGAATCCACATGACTGTGGTGAGCACTGTTATATGCTTCAGAGCCTTAATGTAATTCACTGTACCACCACATTATTTTTAGCATGTGTTAATTAAGACAGTGAAGCATACCATTACTATTGCTCATCCCGTATAGGTTTGAGTCCCCAGTGGCATTTCTTTTGTACCAGTCAGTGAGTGGGGCATAATGTATTTAAGGGTTTGCATATCTTATAACTCATAATTGAATTCCTTCACACTGTTATTCACTGTTATATTTTTTTACTGGTATTTTAATTATGATTGGTTTTCCAACTTATTTGAATGCAAGACTGAGTATGCAAGACAGCAATTTTTATAATCATGAATTTTCCAAATCAATCTTCATTTATTATTGCAATAACATTTGTTAGTTTTGCTGTTCATATTGCCCGTGTATATTTTATTGAATATCCTCCACTTTTAATGTTTTCTAGTAAATGAAAGGGGACTTTGTCAGAATTGGGCTCTAGGTTAGTACAGTGGTAGTGTTCTTGCCTCATGCCTTGTTGGCTCAAAGGCAATGTTACAACACTGCACACACACCGGGTGGAGAAGGGCATTGTCTTCCTCTAACCCAAGGACTGTATGAACTACATGGCTTATATGGCCTAGCTTGGATGAAAATATTTTCCCTGTCAAAAAAACTGGTGTAATACATGCAAGAGCAGAGTTGTACACTGTACTCGACTTTGTTAATTAGTACCCAGTAGATTAGATATAAAATGTTTCCTTTGGAGTACACTATAGCTGTCTGCGACATAGGTAATCACTGTTTTCTTAAGTTACTGATATATTCACAGTATGCATGGCCTTAAGGCTTAAGGTCTATATTTTTGTAATGCACTATAGTGTTGGTAGGATGGATACACTCCCAGGAGACTATGTGTCAGTGCAGTTGGAATAGTATTGACTTATTATTATCATTACCAGAGCTTCATGATGGTGTACAGTACCTAGTATTTGAGTAGTATTATATATTCATTGTTTGTAATAAAACCTGAATTATAAAGTTTTATACACTAAATAAAGTCCAAGACCGACTACGAGAAAGTAAATGACAATATATATATGTCAAGCTAATCACATACAAACAATTTCTCATGTAACCTGAGATCTGTTGTACAACCGATGGTCAGCAGGTTACAGTGATCATGTAAGACTTATGTATGATTGCCTCTCAATGGCAAGTGACTACTATGATAATGTTCTGAACGTGACTGTTCACAATGTGGCCCACAACAAACTTGCTTCTGGCATAACACTTTGTTGTGGCTACAGTATTTATATTTATATTGGACTCCTTTGGTATTTAAGGTTATATGTTTTTTTGTTATGAGTCAGCTTTATATTAATCAGTGATCCCAGTATTTGGTTAGTATGGTATTCTCTGATATCGTTAATGATAATGTAGACCTTCAGCCGATATGTAAAATTTAGACTGAGGCTCTTAAACATACTCCCTGTGCTCCAGCAGGGTATTTTAAAATACATAAAAAAGGGGATAGGAAGATTATTTGTCAGGATATGTGAGTTTTGAAGTAGTAAAATTATTTTTTGTAAACGCACTTTCACTATACAAAACCTATCTTTGATGCCTTGCTTCACCAGGGAGCAGGGGTGGCAGTTAGGCCTCCAAATTGCTGTCATTACTGTACTGTACAGTACAATTCAATAACTTTAATGGCATCACTCAGCCCTCTCTCAGACCATTTCGGTTAATATTGGAAGAATTGCCGTTATCGCGAACGGTTTTTCTACCTTCATTACCCACTTATTTAGATAATTCTAAGACTATTTTCTTCTATGGCATTTCCTCCGCAAATGCCCCATTTCCAATATTCAAACGGGGCATTTTGAAATTAGCCTGACCTTACCTGATCTTACATAACCTAACCTAGACCACAGCAGACTACCGGGACCTAACCTGGGCAAACTAATGGGAAATAACCGTGGTAAAGTACAGGAAATGACCGTGGCAAAATACTGGAACCTAGCAGGATCTGGTAACACTGCTACAAACGGTAATTCTTTCAATTAATGCCACAATATCCCCATTTTGACATTGATGCCACGAATTCCCAAAATCTGGCAAAATTCCTTCAACATGGCAGGCCTGCACGAAGTTTCAGGCAAAATGTTTTATTGGATCATTGGTGCATAATTTTAGTGACCTCATAGTTTGTCATTTTCATTGATTCAGCTTTTTGGTATTTATTGAAAGAATTACCGTTTTGTAGCAGTGTTGCCAGATCCGGCTAGGTCCCAGTATTTTGCCCCGGCCATTTCCTGTACTTTACTACGGTTATTTCCCGGTAGTTTGCCCAGGTTAGGTATCGGTAGTCTGCTGTGGTACAACTTCCAGTCCATGAAATGCCACAAAAGTTTAAAGGCACACAACTTTTTTTACCATTGGTTTTGGTTAAAGAAGTGATGGTATCACAAACATCAAGACCAACATCAACTTCGGCACCATGTGAACCTTCATCTAGTTATTGTGAGAGGCACGGTATGTAATTATCCTTATTTCTCTGCATAATTTTCATATCTGCCACTGAATGAGCTAACACTTTAAACTGTTATCCCATATGGTTATTATAGAGGTGAATATTAATTCCAAACTAATAATTATTTTCCTGTAATTATTAGGGTTTTACCCTACCCAAAAACCCCAATTTCCCCGGCTCTTCCCTAAGATTGAAGGGGGAGGAGAAGGGTTTGATTTTGGCTCCCTGGATATTCGGGAGAACCATAAATTCCTTCCCTTGATCTGCACTTTCTCGTGTGCTTCTCCTTGGTTTCTTATCACCTGAGGGATCCGAAAGAAGGACAAACCAGGAAGTTTGTCTGTGTTAGAACATCTCACCATGCAGAAAAACCGTGACATTCTTAAATATCCCCTTAAAGGAGGTCTAACACTCGTCCAAACGAATCAAACGTGCTAGACATAACCACTACCCTCTACTTGTATACATAGAGGTATACTACCAACATGGCGCACCGTGACGTCACATGAAAACTCACTATTATAGTTACTAAAATATTCATTACCATGGGGTGATGCCTCTATTTTCTGTGAATACTAGCCATCCCCCACAGGGCTAGAATAAAGATTGTTGTAGGATCTGGTCATTTTCTAGTGGATTTGACGAGATCTGCCCTCATGAGGTGTACTGCAACTGGTGGTTTGTTCTTTTTTTCACTGGTGTGTGAACCGCCAGCACACGGGGGTGCATTATCCCTTTGCATGCAGCAGTCTATATTCCCTCCCCCTTTATGGTCCCTTCAGGACTGATCTTGTGGTAGGTGCGGCCCCACCCGTAGCTCTTGTGGTAACGTGGACTTGGGCCCACAACAATGGCTGTGGGATCAAAGGCCTTCCCCCCAATCTCCCTGGCGGTCGGAGGCCCCCAGACTCCTTGGTCCAGTAAGCTCTGGTCCCATCTTCCTGGGATTGTATCAATTGTATAAAACAAAACAATGAAAATAAATTAAATTGAAAGATGGGTGAAAATCGCTGGGGCCTCGAACCATGAATGAACACTCGATTGAGTGCCTGCAGTAGTGTTCCGTGGGTGTGGGGTTCTCCCCGATGATCAAGTCAGAGAGTCAGTGTGAGGAGTTGCCTAGTGGTGATCGACTTGTTTGCCGACCTTTTGGAGTTAATGGGTGTGATTTGAGAACACGTGTTTGAATGAGGAGTGTCAGAAGGGAATCTGAGGACCGAGCAGGTAGAAAGAATGAATGGTAAGTAGAAGGATTATTGTTTCGTATTGGAAGTCAAAGGTGATTGGATATTGTTCCTGCTCTTTCGCATAGTCTGCTGAACCCTTATCTGAGCAGTGAGCAGTTAGACCTAAGTGTGATTTTCAATTTATTTTCTATTGATGGAAATTGTGATACGAGAAGTGATCAAAATGTATTCTCATGCTTACTAACATTTATGCAATCTCTTGGTACATACTGATGTGCTTTCCTGTAGGGCTTAATAAAAAAAAAAAAAAAATCCAACATTATGAATACGTATAGAAATATAATTCAAGTGTCTGGAGCAGTTTCAGAACCTCCGAATGAGATTCACAAATTCGAAGTACAGTAGTGCAACTAAAAGGTTTGTTGGGGTTTAGAGGCTTCGCAGATGAGAATCTTCACGCAGACTTACCAACGCTCAGAATATTCATTGCTAAAATACCTTGATCAATTAACATATGTAACTACTTATTCAATTATTATATATATCTAGAGAATTTTATTATATATCCATAGTCATGACTTGCCAGGTGAATTTTGAATCACCCTTTAGTCATTCCTGTCAGGCATAGTATAATAATATTATAGGATGGGGGTTACTTTATTGTTAATTCATTCTTCCTTCAGGTATATGTATTACATATTCAAAGACCATGTTACTAAATGTCATTTTATTTTTCGTATGTCATTGGAATACGATCGGTTTATGACTCCTGCCAAAATAGAAAATAATTCCAAATGAGCAAGGTCATAATCATAGTTCGTACTTATAGTTTACAGGATGGCGTTACGTACAGGTACCCCTCCCCACCGGGTTTATGTGCAGTAATGAGTCCTGAACTCGGGCCAACTAGGCACGAAACGAGAACACAACCACTGCACTAACCCTTTACCCATGACGCTCGTTTATCTAAAATGTGTGAGACGACAGTAGACCATGGTCAGTAATTTTAGAGTCATGTATAATATCTGCGTCAGCAGAGTAGCTCTCGTGTTAGAAAGAGAAACAATGTATGAGGTCTTGCATGGTCTACCGTCTCATGAATTTGGAATGTAGTAATATCTCGCATATCAAATTGTTGACTTCTATTGGAGAGCCGTCTATAAAACATCCAATAAAAGGCAAGTTTAATATGAGAGACTCTCTACATGAGGTATGGTATGGTGGGGAGCAGGTGTGTAGGTGTGGTGTAGTGTGACAGAGAGTGAGAGTAGGTGTGGAGGTGTGGTGTGACAGAGAGTAGGTGTGGTGTGGTGGGGAGCAGATATGAAAGTGAGTTGTAGTGTGGTGGAGAGCTGTGATGTGGTAGATAACAGATGTGAAGGGATGGTGTAGGCGAGTGAGTGAGTGAGACTGGTTGGTAGTGCTGGGGACACATTTACCAGCCTCCTTTGTTACCATAGCCACCACCGCCTCCACCATGACCTCCACCGCCTCCACCATGACCTCCACCAAAGCCTCCACCGAAGCCTCCACCAGAACCGCCGCCACCGCCACCATAACCGCCGCCACCACCACCACCGCTTCTGCTGGTATGACTGCCCACCAAGTTAGCCCTGACAACACTAGGACCAGTTCCGCCACCTCTGGCGTGTCCACCACCTCCGTAGCCGCCTCCACCACCACCGCCGCCGCTCCTGCTGGTGTGGCTGCCTACAAGTTGAGCTCTGACGATGGAAGGGCCAGAGTGACCGCCCGTGCTTCTGCCGTAGCCGCCTCCACCACCACCACCACCACCGCCGCTCCTACTGGTGTGGCTGCCTACAAGTTGGGCTCTGACGATGGAAGGGCCTGAGTGACCGCCTCCACTCCTGCCGGAACCACCTCTGTAGCCTCCGCCGCCGCCGCCGCCACTGGTACTGGTGTGGCTCCCCACTAGGTTGGCTCGCACCACACTGGCACCTCCACCTCCACCTCTGCCTGATCCGTAACCGCCTCCGAACCCACCACCTCCTCCTCCTCCCCCATGGCCTCCTCCACCTCCCCCATGGCCTCCTCCACCTCCATGGCCTCCTCCACCTCCTCCATATCCGCCGCCTCCATGACCGCCGCCACCCTGGCCACAACAGCCGCCACCATCAGCGTGACCAAGGTCTGCTAAAGCGACCACTGCCGCCAACACAACCTGCACATAACAACAATAATATTAGACCTACACGTACACATACACAATTTTAACAAAGATTTCATAGTTCGACTCAAATGGAAGATGATTTATTCCCTGCTTTGTATACTTGCAGGTACAGTACAATCTTTGTTCCCGTGTGTCTTTTGCTACATGGGTGGTAGGTACTGACGTCATTAATGGGACGAACATCTTCCATCTTCACTAGGCCACGAATTCCTTGTCGCAACACTGCTTTGGCACTCTCAGGGTTAAACATTTCTTTCAACTGAATTAAATTCTTATTCTTTAGTTAGAATAATAACTTACTCAAGAGATAATTTTTTTTAGTCTAAAGTGAAATACTTGACTCGAAAAATCTTCACATTTGAATAATATTGACAAGCATTAGCCAATATAACAGTTAAAAGATTTGCAGAACGTGGGTGTTAGAAAGTTTGGATGAGATTCCCGTAAATCATATATTATATTTTTGAATCAATATATAGTATCTCGATTTGTACAATTGTAGTTGAGAATTTTTGCCCGCTTAGGTTGATTCAATTAAATATATTGCGAGAATTGATGTTTGCACAATGGTTACTGTTACTGTAAGGAAGAGCAAGTTGGTGAGTGGCAGCGTTCTCCACTTACCTTCACGAAAACTCGCGGGTTCAAATCTCGTCACTAAATGCAGATTTTGTGTGGAGGGGTAGCGCCCCTTTTTAACCACAGTGGCCTATATGACCTTATCGCTATATTTTGGTTGAATACATTTTTACTATTTTCAACAGTAATTGTATAAAATGAATGTCTTTAATTAACTATAAATGTCTTGGAAAAGTATTTTGACATTAAATTTAATATGTTGTTAATGACAGACTCAGATTTATTACTTTTCTACAGTCAGTGAGGAAAAGCAGCGCTAAGGTTCGGGTACTTACAAATGATAGGAGAGGCCTCATGACGAATGGAGCTCTGAGATGTTCAGTGCTCCGTGAATGAGGAGGGAAGGATGTGACCTGCCTGCCTTCTCCAGCCATCGCTGGTAATATACCCCAGCACGAGACCTGACCTTGACGTGTTGCCAACCACTGCCACATACAACAAAATGCAACACAACACAGCAGTCTTAAGTCTCGGTGGTCGCACGGGCCCTCAGTGGCTCTAAATGAGTCAAGGTCGCCACATGATACTCTGATCTTGTCCACATTATGCACCAACCTCGAATTCGACCCTGTTGTCACGTGTATGTCACATTGTACACAGAAGCAGAAATGACGCTTCAGTTCATGATTCTGTGGAAGACGTGGAGGAAAAGCAAGTGGCGATTATTTTCAATCGTATATTTATATATGTGTTCTATATATGATCTGTTCTGTGCATGAGTTCACTGTTCATGATCCCGTTCATCCTTATAATCATATACGTTACAGAGGATCTTTTTTTGCATGTATTCCCACCTCCTCATACAGTAAAGCTAATGTTTATTTACCTTCGACCTTCTTTAGCTTACGTAAGAATAGGCTTGTCTAAGCAGGCAGTGAGTGGAAAAACCTTGTGGAATAATTGCAAGTCACAAGCACGTCAAGGCCCTCTGGATGCTTACCCCGGGGCAGGAATGGACAGAACCTGGAGGAGTGGGAAGAATGAGGAAATGAGAAGATAAACAAACATAAACGAACTAACGGCCATCATGGCTACAGTTTTCCTTTTTTCTCGCGTTCTCATTATCATTTATTGCGTTTTTTATCTTTGCTATTCCATCTTATTATGCCATCATCATCATCATCACGGCAGGCATATTATAAGAGAGAGAGAGAGAGAGAGAGAGAGAGAGAGAGAGAGAGAGAGAGAGAGAGAGAGAGAGAAAGAATGGCAAGGTTGGCTGTATATCGTGATCCCTGCCTCACCCCGGGCTTAACTATCCGTTTTTGTGTGTGTGTGTGTGTGTGTGTATGTGTGTGTGGCTTCGTTACCAAGCAGACAACCGAGGTAGCCAGGACTATAGACAGACATACAGACAAGCAGGGAACCGTAGGGCACCGCCACCACAACACTTCCTGGTTGCTTCTCAGTTCGTAAAATCATCACCAAAAGTCCTGCTGCATGTCGCCTTTCCCTGTCGTATATGATGATGATGATGCTAATTCTGTTGCTGGTGGAAGTGGGCACGAATCTCATCATCTGGAGTGCGTGAAATTTTAGGGTATATATATACATCATAGTCAAGTAAAAGAGGCAAGCACATCTCATTCACGACACTACACTACACTACGTCTGAATATCAGCCAACATATCAGTGATGAGGCGACAAACTGGCAGGACTTTTGGTGATGGCTGTACAGTAGGTTTTTGCGTCTCATGAACCCTGTAAATTTCTTTCGGTGTAACTTTTCACGTAGCGTTTTTCAATTTTTAGGATTCTGTGATTTGGCCCTTTAGTGTTTTACAGTTAATTAAGTCAGCCTTGTGTCACAGAGTATGATATTCGCTTGTATCAGTCAGTGAGAGCGGTCAAGATACCCTAATTATAAATATACTTCATCATTTTTATCACTGGTATGATTAACGCTATTCTTAGTGGTATTTCTAGCACCTAAATCTGGGGGAAGTTAAGATGGCAGAGTACAGTATAATTATATTTCCAGGTGTTTAGATTTACTCGTCTCTACTTCCTATCTATACGTGTGTTGAAAGATTGTATTTTACACCTGCATTATTTCTAAACAATGCTTCAGGGTAAGGCAAGGTCAAAATGCCCACCACATCATTACCATACCGTCACATCATTCGGTAACTCCATTTTTTCCCTTCTACCTTTTTCCTTAGCAAACGATTTACACTGCAATTAGGAGCAGACAAACAGAACCCAAACCTTAAATGCTTCTCTGTGGTTATTGGGGCTTTATAATATACATCTCATCACTTCCCTTTCCTATTCTTCCTTTCCCTTCCTTCCCTAGTCTTCCTTTCCCCTGTCCTTAACTTCACTTCTTTTTCCTTCCCCTCCCCTTTCACTTCTTTACTCCCTTCCCTGCCCTTCCTTGCTCTACCCTTTTGCATTCTTTGATGGGGTTAAAGATGAGAGAAGGTGGGGCAAAGGAGAGAGGAGAAAAACAGTAGGTCAACGAGAGAGAGAGAGAGAGAGAGAGAGAGAGAGAGAGAGAGAGAGAGAGAGAGAGAGAGAGAGAGAGCATGGGGGTGAAAAGTAGGCAGTGGGACAGGAAAAAAAAGTATGCTATCCACCAATTATGAATAAATATGAACAATAACCAAGATGCCAGAACAAGTATGGTCCTGCATTTAATCTTTCCCTTCTAATCAATTAATATATAGGGCACTAACATAACCTCTTCTTACTGTATCATACCACATTTTCTTTCTCAATACACGAAGCAAAGTCATCCTCAGCTATAAAATATACATAATTATATGCTGTATATATCGAATCCTCTATTTCGTTTCATCTTTTTACTTCACCTCAGTCTCATTCTCCGCCGGCATTTGACCCAAGCCGTTGAAGTGCTATTAATTACTGCCCCCTCTTCAATCAACCCATCCCACTAACTAATCCCCTTCTCACACCACAACACTGCATGCATACGCCATACATTTCTTCCCCGTCTCAGTCTTCTTATTCATCTGCCAGCTGCCCACTCTTTCTTTCCTCATTTACCCTTGACGAGAAAATGACAACAACAACAAAAAATGCAAGGAGTGTTGGTGAGTGAGTGAGTGAGTAAGTGTGCGTGCGTGATGATGTCTGGCCTTGGTATCTCCTCATCACCATCATTACCACACCTGCCCTACCACCACCATCATCACCATTACCACCACCACCATTACCATCAGCATCATCACCACCATCGTCATAACCATTGTGTGTCTCGCCTATAGCTTCAGTTCCTCTCAGATTGTAACGTCATCTATTAAAGGGACCCTGTGATGTAGTCAGGAAATTGGAGGTAAATGAATCCTTCAAATAGTGCCACGAAATACCACCTATATGGAAGGAGCTCGTTTCGTGGCATGGTCAGGAGAAATCAGAAGCCTCCAATTTTCATACACGATCACAGGGCCCTTAAACTTCTTCGTCTTCATTTATACTGTATATAATTTTTTATGATATCCTCGCTATCTGCCACATAATGTCTCTCTTTCTCTCGTCCCTCCCTTCCTTTCTTCCATAATTATTACTCCTTATTACACTATTACAAGGCATCACTCCCTCCTCCCTTCCTACCTTGCTACTCTTTATTACATCAAAATATATATCCCTACCTACCTACCTTATTTCCACTCACCACATCAAAACATCTATCCCTTTCTGCCACATTTCTACTTATCATATCATTCATCATTACATCTTTATACTTGCCACAGTATGTCATTCCTATCTACTATTACTCACCATTCTTCTCGGCACGTCACTACTCATCATCATCACTAACTAACGCATCACCACTTACCACCATCACCCATCATTATTTATGGGGCATTTATGGTTATTTCTTGCGAGGTTAATTGAAATGTCTACTGATTCATCCAAACTATGCTAGAAAACAGATTACTGCAATAAAACAAGACTAAGGGAATTATTTTGGTAGCATTGTTATGGGGGCTAAATAAGTAACTAGTTCACTTTTCCTTCTGTTTCCCTCCTTTTTTTTCTCTCCTCCTTCCTTTTGCAGCTACAGGGTCTTCTGGGCCTAGTGCGGTCTTCTTTCTTCCTCTTACCTTATCTTCCCCACTGAGTAATAGAGAAAAGAAAATAGTAGGAAAGAGCAAGGCGGAGAATTAGGTAGGCAAGCCTTGGTACCGATGTTCCCGTCATTAACAGTAACAAAGGAGGGAAGAATAATGAACCAAGTCTGATCCTCATTAAAGAGAATATAAAACCGTTCATTTCCCTCACACATTACACTCGGTCAAAGGAAAGAGATGTCTGCAAGGTTGGGTACAGTCACGCACAATAGTAGTTTCTTTACCCTCGTAGCGAGAGTGAGGTGCAGGAGATCGAAGATAGAGAAGGGCCATGCAAACGAATGAACATGATGAGTTGGTTCACTTAAATTTCATAATGCTTCTTGACTTCGGAGCGTATCATTCACTCACTTGAATCTCACCATCTCTCATTATTACCGACCCTTTTGGAGCCGAGCAAATCCCTTTCCTCTCTTCAGCTATCTCTCCGGTTTTTCTTATTTCCTCGTGGTGGATGTCCCTCACAAGATTCTATTATATTAACGCATATTACCCACTTGAATTAAGGATCCTGTGATGTAATCAGAATATTGGAAGTTACCGAATCCTTCAAGGAGTTTGTTTCATGGCTTAGTCAGGAGCAGTTAGATGCCTCCATTACCCAGACACAATCAAAAGGACCTTACTTATCTATTCATTCCATTATTATTGTGATACCATAATTATAGTGACGTCCAAAGACAAGACGGAAAATATACCATAATTATAGTGACGTCCATAGACAAGACGGACAACTCGTGCTGCACACAGTATATTATCATTAACATCCCATGGCTATATTTAGAGATGCACCTGCCAACATGACCAGCCTTTACATATGAGACCTTCACGAAATGAGATAACCAAGGATAGAGAAACATCTGACCATTCACGGTTGCCAAGTAGCACTCACTACTTACCAAGCCTCACAGTTTAGGCCTACTGTTTCCTATGAATTATTAATACTTTTTGAACCACTGGAATTGACTGTAAAGTATATTCTTATAAAGACAGTGCACGAACAAACTCGGTAGTGGAAATATTTGCCTGAGTGACCAGTCCATCCCACTGCCTTGAGTTCTTTATCGTCAAGGACAGGAATTATGTGCTGTCCTTTCATCTTTATTTTTAAGTTAAGGTCTTCTCTCTGATGAATATTATCCTCTCCACAGATTTTAATGTTATCATCCGACCGTATAAGGAAATTGTTTTACGATATTTGCGAGATTTTAAGGGACTAATGGCATGGGACCTATACTGCTGCATTTAATTGTATATGTTTAGAACACTGTAATATATCACTGCAGTATCCAATCAGTAAATGTTCAATGTCATTTATGAATATTAAGTGAATAGCAGATTAAGAGGCAAAGTAAATAGCGACACATCACAGCTGAAATATTCTCATGCTTTTCATGTATACAGTATATGTCAATCTTTGTACCAAGTATGTATTTGTGCTTGCCTGTGTATATTGTATTACGTGTGCAGAGGGCTCACACACACACACACACCTCATGCATGACTTGCTACCTGGCTCACAGTTACTTGATGATTGACGTGTTTTATGGCTGGTTGTACTCGTATATAATATTATGTTATTTACGATATTCAAATGGAGATTGAAGTAGAATACAATGATGATTGAACAATTGGCCATTTTATACTTAGGGAGTGATAGTCAATTTATGTTGTCAGTTGTTGAAAGATGGAGGTTAATGATTATTCTCTTGTTTATCTTGTGTGATTCGGAGTTTACTTCTATTCAACACTATAATGTCAGGAAGTAAATACTTACCTAATTGTCTGGCCTTCAATACGAGCATATAGGCTGTGTCTAGAGTCTAAATATGACAAACGTTGTTGTATTCTTATATGAACATAAAAATAAATAAACATCGTCATATATAGCTCCTAAACCTCTTTATGATCAGTGTTTACTTAATGGGGACTTAAGAAGTCCAGCTGGCAGATTCATTTCCTATTCCACCAGTAAGACGATACCAAGGACAGACACAAGTACAGTAGAGTCGCTTCTAAAGGCCTCCTCCGTCCTATCAGCCAGGCATCTACTCTCCCTTTGTACAGTGGTCCTTGGTATACCTTTGATATGAAAACCAACATACACGGGAGGTATAATGGTTCGGATGGAAGGTGCTTGACTAACATGGAAAATGTTGATGGAAAAGTTGGTGGGTTTGGCAGTGTTATAATTATGATTTTATGTATTTTATTTCTGATCCACATGAGGCCACGTAAACGAGCCGTATGTTGAAGAAAAACTATTGTAATTATGTGAAAAAAACAAAATCTGCGTTTATTTATGTCCTTTGACACATAATAATATTACACGATGACTTAGGACTCTCAATAGTATATTACATTCAGAATCTGCAGATGATAATTTTCTATGACTGGCAAATTCCAGTCATACCAACAGCATCTTTACTAAAAAGCATTGCTATTTATATATACGTAAAAATTCAATTATTATTATTAGTTGTGAGGTGGTACTGTACAATGCAAGAAAGTACGTTCGAGTTCTGTGGCAACTCTGTAGGACTATAATGATTACATCTTGGAGTATCAACCAACCACTGTTATGAAGTTTTACCAGATAGTTTGCCATAGGACCGGACAATCGCATACTTTACAATGATATATACATACACATAACTGATACATACACCTCGTTCAGTTTGCCAGCATGTGTTCCACGGATTTATGTCTCCAGCCGTCCGTACACTCTTGGGTAAAAGTTCTGTGCCATTTGAAACGCTAATGACAAAGAAACATTCAAGGTTTGATGGTGTACCAAATTATATGTGTATATAATTATGATTCCAGTAATACACACGGACATTTTTCACTTGATAGTATCCTTGGTACAGGAATGATTCTTGAAGGATGGAAGGAAATATAGCTGTAAATAATTTTACCACTGATTAGTTACACATTATTAATTTCACGAGGCTTTTAGTGAAAGTTTAGAGAAATGTATGTGCCTTTGTTAACATTGCAACGAACCACAGTTTAACTGGAATACACGTTTTCTACAGTACATAAATATGACTAGACTGTGAAAAAAGTATGTCCCATTTTCCCGACCGCCCTAGAAATGGACAATCACGATCCATAATTCGTACCAAGGCTTGTGTCGAAGTATTCAACCCAGATTGTTGACATTATTTCAGTGATGTGTTAAGCGATTCAAAACTTCAAAGTAAAATATTGCAACTGTATACTCCTGTGCCACGAAATAGTGTGTCCAACTACACACACACACACACACACACACACACTCACACAAAAGGCAGTTGTCGAGGTCATGCTTCTCACAGTTATACACACGAGCATTTCTCTTTCCTAGAGAGACGTGGGGGTCGCAGGATCTTCATTGTTAACGTCAACATCTTTGTGGTAGTCTTCCTTAAGGACCCTGTGATCGTGTATTGGAGGCTTCTGATTCATCCTGAAAATGTCATGAAACAAGCTCCTTACATAATATTATATTGGTGGTATTTCGTGGCAATATTAGGACTCATTTATCTCCAATTATATGACTATATCACAGGGTCCCTTAATTAATAACCTCCGTGCAATCCGTGATACTGATTTGGGGTGTCTGTGTGTAATGTGTGTCATCTGTCTGTAACGGCGGGATGGAAGGTGTACAGTCGGCGGCAAAAATCGTGTCGCCTCACTTAACGCTTCTTGAAGGATAACATAAAGGAGAATCATGGAACCAACACATTCACCACCATCACAGCATTACAATATCCAGGGGGCAAATTGGTAAACTACTCTGGATTTTCATTTTGCGAACCTGTGAAGCTTATATTTCCCTACTGTACTTCATGACTTGGCTGATGTGGCGACACGACTTTTGCCGCCGACCGTACAATAGAAACCATGGATAGTTTACCTTCATTCCTAATAATAAGCAGGTCGATTAGGTCCGCGAGGAGGCCTGTAGAGTCGGGTAATGATCAACTATATCTTAATCCATTACGCTGTTCGGGTCAATTTACGGATATGTGACGTCTGTCTTTCGTATACGCATATTGACCACAGCATAACACAAACCTGAAGCACGCGGGTCTGAACCATAAAATCACAAAATATACAAGAAGCCACGTAATATGAGTTAGCCAAGACCGACAGACCATGCAGAGTGAGTGGTGTTTTGAAGACGGGTTGTTTTGCGAGCTTTACGTCCCCAGCAGTGACTATGCATATTAAGAGATTATATACAGAGAGGCATATGAGGAAGACCTTCACGCTGACCAACATTAATTAATATGCTTTCCACTTCAACCAACACAATATATTAATATATATGACAAGGCAGACCTTCAGGAACAGAGTGAAGTCCCGAGTAGGCTGGTGAAATATAGTAACTCATTAGGGCCAATCGTAATGACCCGGTGATGTAGTCTGAACATTGGAGGTTATCGCTTGCCTGTATTGATTGTCGTCTATTAGTTCGGATCTCCATGTAGAGTCACGATCATAGTTCTTGCATCGGGTGAATGGAAGTGAGCTATACAAATGTGGCTTATTCACAAATAGTACAGAGACAGAAAGTTATAGATTCCCATCCTTTTTCGAGGTGGTATCATTTGTTTGGTCGTGTTGTTGGTCGTGGTAGCTGTACAGATAGATAAGCTAGATAGATAATTATAAGTGTTGCAGCTACTGAATATAAACGGGCCAGCGAGTACCACGTTACGACATATTACGAAGATGCTCAATACCAGCCTCTACTGTTTTTAAATAATTGTGACGACTGCATGGCGGGGTGAGTCTGGGAGGAGCGCCTTATTTGGGAAGCAACTTTTCCGATGCATAACTGCCGTTGACGAGCGGATGACGCCGCCACTCGCCAACTTGCCACGTTAACTTCTGCATTTTACGAGACCAGTGGGAGTGGTCAGGGGTGGGGGGACGGGGGGAAAGCCAGGGCAAAGTTTCCACTCACGTTTCATATGAGGAATTTGAGGTGATCTACAAGGAAGGATGTGATTGGAAGATAGGGGGCTGTATTCCTACAGCAGTTTTTCTGTCTTAATTAGGCTAGAATCGACAGATTCCAATTTTATATATATATATATATATATATATATATATATAATTTTTATTATTAATTTTTTTAAGTGGTATTCGTCTAGTCCCTATGCGTACCATCAACAACAACGATGGCATTGTTTCAAGTTCCGTAGATGCATCCTAATGAACATAAAAACTACTGCGTAACTCGTAGTTTCTTAAGCAAGGCTCAAGGCTGTTACATAAAAGAAGACCTGACAAGAAGTAGTAGCGTACAGAACAAAAGCTTTACCGGAGCCTACCTCACTGGTCAAACTTTTACTTTCAAGAGAGATATTTGAGTTGTCATCATTTCTTAGTTCGCTCTCTGTTTACTAAAATACTTCGAGTTAATCAAAGTCTAAAATATCTGAATACAGAGTTACAATAGTGCCCCTACCTTGAGAAACACCTGTAAGTGTGAAATTGAAGGGGACTGTACAAGTGTATATGCAGAACACATATGGGTTAATATTCACACACACACACACACACACACACACACCAGGCAGTCAGCACCCCATGACCTGTACATTTCTCACTATAACCTTGATGCAATAACTCCCACATCACTGTTTTCGTTCCACCAGTTTAGAAGAGACTCACAATGTCAATACCTGGATATGACTGAACCCTCTTGCACATGGATGAAACGCACTTGAGTGAATGAGTATGTAAATTAGTTGATTAGTTACAATATCTATATGACAAGTAAATAGAGCTTTTCTAAGTAATGAAGGCAGATAATCATAAATTATACAGTACTCATTTTTATACTTTTGTTAAAAAGATGTTAGAATCACGATAAAAAATCCTACATTTGGTGAATAACGGGAAGTCATTTCAGTGAACCCAGGCAATTTCAATCGAAGGTGTTACATGACTAATGGGCGTCACTGTACTGTAGTCTACATGTGCGGGAGATGGAGTATGTATTGTGGGTGTCTCTGCTATTTGTTCTGGAGTTTTAGGAGTTGTTTTAGGAGTTTAGGAGTTGTTATTCAGAGGGTCTGTAGTGCTGAGCCTTGTATTCTATTCTATCACTGAAGCCAAAGCAACAAGTTGATGTTCTAAACGAGGGAGCGAAATGCACTTTCCCTTCACAGTGAAATGGAAAGTGCTGGAGTAGAAGACATTGTTAGCGTTTTTTCTTTGCTACCTAATAACATATGATTTTGAGAGGTCTGGGAATTTGTTCCTTATGTTACCCATTGTTATGACTTGAATGATACCTTTGTGTGTGTGCGTGTGTGTGCGTGCGTGTGGTGTCTGTCTAAGAGTGAATGATACCTTTGTGTGTGTGTGTGTTTAGAAGTGTGCGTGCGTGTGGTGTCTGTATAAGAGTGTTTTGTGTCATGCGCATAAGACCAGTGCGCAGCCAGCAAGTCCACTACACCCCCCTATCATGCAGAGACAAGGTCAGACAGTTTAGTGGAGGCACATAATGGGACTCGTATACGTGTGAGCTGAGCTTCGATATCTTGTCAATCACGTACTTTTTCAACCACACAATCCTTGGTGAGGTGTGTCGAGGGGCAAAGGTTTAGGGGTTTATGTTGGCGCATGTTCTTTTCATATTTGTTACCTGGCGAAATAATAAAGGATTTCTGATCAAACTTGTAAAATTTTTGGTTATATGTAATGCAATCCAACACAAAATGCACCAGTATTTTACAAAACCATTTTCGTGAAATAAGATATTGAAATCTAATAGAAAAATGAATGCTTGAAGTATCTGGAGTGGAAATACATATTCTTTTAGGAAATTGAAAAAAGAATATATATATGAACCATATTGAGAAAGACAAGAAGCCAACTTTATTAAAGTTTTCACATTATGCATTATATGAACAAAAAGGTAGTGCGGTGTACTGTACTGTACATTACAAGGTGAAAAGATAAATACAAGGGTGGTGTAGTGCAGCAGCAAGTAAGGATTTTAAACAGTGCTGCCAGACTCAGTTCCTCGACAAAAGTATAAGAGATTGGAAGAGGATAAGCGAACTCCTTTGTGTAACATGTAATGTAATACATTGGTGGATATGAAATCTGTAACATTTTTAATATCAGAAAGAATAGCTCAGTGCATCTTTATACCTGACCACAAACTTTCGCCACTCTCAAAGATAAAGATGAAAACGTATGATATTAAGGGCTTATTCTGTTGGAGGTATTTGGACACAGTCCATTATTCACTAACGTTGTTTATATATATATATATATATATATATATATATATATATATATATATATATATATATATATATATATATATATATATATATATATATATATATATATATATATATATATATATATATATATATATATATATTATATGATTTATAGACTGATGGGATAGTGATAAAGTCTGACCTCGAGTGTACAGTTCAGGAGGAACCTTTATAGCTCTGTGTGCCCCCAAGCCAATGACTCAGGGATTTGTAACGGGTGATGGTTGTCTGTTGAGCTGCGCCATTGTTGATTGTTGCATATATCTTTATAAAAAAAATATGGTGTATTCTGTAGCACATGTTTCTAGAGCTGGGAGATGATTACCACGATATGTGCAGCGTAGCTTCTGTATTACGTTGGGTTTTCTATACTCTTTTTTTCCAGCTGACGATGCAGAATTGAGATGTGGCACCTGTTCTGATTCCCTCACCGTGCTCTCGTTGGCTATGTTAATATGATGTTGAACATTTTTAAAATTACCATTAATCGAAACAGAACCCAACTGCCATCGTGCTATATCTAAGATTCTGAATTATAAGCTAAAAATAAGTATAATGGCTGCTTGTTTAAAGTTCATACTCTGACTGCGCTTTCATGTACCGTACTGTACACTCGTGATACGTAATCCCTGACCAGAGACGAACGGCAGGCACAACACACACATACCCTGCATTCCAACTCAGCCTCTATAGGTGTACTGGGTGGGGAAATGAACAATACCAGGCGATTCGAAGCTTTCTGCTCCTCACACACTGGTCAGAAATGATGTATCACGAGTGTACGCCCACGGACTAAGGTATTCACGCCTCACAGTGAACTATGAAACCGTGACGTGTAAAACCAAAGCACTTGGTAATGTGGCCCCTGTATGGTTTGAACTTTAGTATGTGCTTCATTTCTATACGTCACCGGTTCATGATTCCCAGTGAGGTTGGCCAGGAGTCAATATCTTAGTCCGTGGGGTACAGTATGCCAGGACAAAGTTCATAATTCATCTACGAATCTAATGATTTGAAACATGCAAAATGCTCTTTTAAATAAATAAAACGCAGTTGACGTAAACGGATAATTCCTCAAACTTTAATGGATAATTTCTCAGACTTGCAATGTATGTGAATATGAGGGAGTGAAGCCTCAATGGACTATGATGAACGGGTGTCTGGCTTAGCCTCCCTGATCTGGAATGATTGAAATGTTCCGTCCGGGTTGTGAAGTTGGCCCACCATACACGGGAACTGACAGCCGGGAGATGGATCACTGAGGAAGATACTAATCATCCTGATGAATGGAACAAGTAGGAGGAGAAGAGCAGAGGGAGAAAGTTTGCAAGAATGCGTAGGCACGTTCACTGAGGCGAGAGTGATTCATGCAAGAGGTTGGCAGCGTTTCTGAAAGGTTGGACAGTCGTGGACGTATAACTTTGGCGTCTCCCTTTTTTCAGTCAATAACTCAGAGCCCAGGGGTACAGAAACCACTTAAAGACCCTGTGATCGTGTATGGGAATTGAAGGCTTCTGATTCCTCCTGACTATGCTACGAAATACGCTCCTTCCTTCCATAGAGTTGGTGTTTCTTGGCAATATTTGAAGCATTTATTTGCATCCAATTTTCTGATTACTTCACGTGGGTCCTTAAGTACAGTACAGTATGATATAAAATGAAGGCCATGCGGACCTGAACTATTGAGGTTATACATATTCACGTCTTTTTGTAACACATAACGATGTATCTTTGCAACGTGTAGTGCTTTTTTAGTTAAATCTTTTGTCCTTGACGGTACCGTATGAATGTGATGGTTGAGATAGCGATAGAAATGCCAACACTGCAATTTTGACGTGCAGTAAAAAAAAAAAAAAAAAAAAAAAAATCCTTAAACAGACATTTTTGGTCTCGTGGTAAACAAAAAAATATTTCTTTCTCGGCGTAGCATTTTGACAGACAAATTGCGCCTATATTGTTGCTTTTTACATAATAATAACCAAAGTATATCCCTCTCCATAGACCGCACATACATTTATTAACGAAAACAGGTACTATAAATTACACCACATATACCAAATCCGATCCCCCCCCCCCTCCCCCAGAATCCACCCCAATACCGAGGAACTAGGAATACAGTTTCTATAGAGCCTCCCCTTAATAAATTATAATCTCCAGTTCACGGCTCCCCTTCAGCTTCCATCAGGGGTGAAAATAATCATCTTGTTATACGAGAATTATTAGTCTGGGAAGGTGGTCGAACGAGGTGGAAGGAGGAGATAGAGGGAAGGCGATCAAACGAGGAGAAAGAAAGGTGGAAGAGAAAGAGGAGAAACGAGAAAGTGGAAGAGAAAGAGGAGGAACGGGGAGGTGGAAGAGAAAGAGGAGGTGGAAGAGAAAGAGGAGGAACGAGGAATTGGAAGAGAAAGAGGAGGAACGAAGAGGTGGAAGAGAAAGAGGAGGAACGAGGAGGTGGATGAAGAAGAGGAGAAACAAGGAGGTGGATGAAGAAGAGGAGGAACGAGAAAGTGGAAGAGAAAGAGGAGGAACGAAGAGGTGGAAGAGAAAGAGGAGGAATGGGGAGGTGGAAGTGGAGGAACGAAGACGTGGAAGAGAAAGAGGAGGAACGAGGAGGTGGAAAAGAAAGAGGAGGAACATGGAGGTGGAAGAGAAAGAGGAGGAACGAAGAAATGGAAGAGAAAGAGGAGAAATAAAAAGGACCTTCAAATAGCAACAGAGCTAATGGTCCTTGCGAGGCCGTTTGTTTATGCTATAATTATATGCTAACTAATCTACTATAAGGTGAGAGAAAGCATATATCAGAGGAGGAGGAGTGGAGGAAGGCTATAGTTGGAATGATAAGATATAGGCGAGGAGAAAGCCTAAAAAGAAGATTACAAAAGAAATAGTGTAAATTAAGTAAGCAAACATCTACAGCAAGTTAGGAAGTGAGGAAAGAAGATGGAAGAGAAAGGTAGGACTCACTGAAGGAAGGAGATAAAAGAGAAAGGACAATCGAGGTTTTATTAAAGTTCTGTCTCCTCTGTAGGGTATGATGGTGAACTTTGAGAATAATGTTAAATGTTTCTTATGTTGTCCTGTGAACCATAAAAATAACAGTCGGAAAATAAATCACGTCTCCTTCTCGACAGCATTATTTATCGTGCTTATCGTCGTAATTATCAGGGAGGAGACAGAAGTTCAGACCGTGACTGTATAAGGCAAAGAAAAAAGCATTTGAGAAGGACAGAAGAACAACAAGGACGAATAAGGAAATTAATCAGGAAGAGGAAGAGATAAAAGATAATTATAACTAAAGGACTGAGTTAATTAAAGGAAGTAGGTGAATTAGGGAAAAAATTAAATTATCAGTAAAAGGAAGGGAGGAGAGACATTATGCTAACAAGATGAGCTAAGAACAGGAATTAAGGGGAAGAAGTGGGAGCTTTTGCCAACAGACTAAGCTAGGAAAGGCAAGAGGAATATGGGGAGGATTTTGCCTGTGGGATAACCTACGAAAGGAAAGAGGAAGAAGAAGGAAGATTTTGCTGACGGGATGTGTAAGGAAGAGAAAGGAGATGAGATAGAGAAATAATGTGGCGCTAAAGAGGAAGAAGAGTTTACCAATTAAGATGGAGGGAAAATGGAGGAAAGGGATGGTAGGTGTTGAGGTTAAGTTCATCCAGCTGTGTTACTAAGAAAAATGTCTGAGAAGTTGTTATGACCCTTGGTGTTCCGAGTACCTGAAGGAGACAGGTTCTTTTTGGCACATTTGGAGGCTAGTTATTCCTCCAAAACGTGTCATAAAACAACACCTATACTGAGGGTTATCTGTTTCGTGGCGTACTTTGGAGGAACAATAATTGATCACCATTTTCCTATACATTTATTGCATAGTGCCAATAATACCTTGGGGTAATTGGTGACGTCATGCGAAAGGGAAGTGAAGGAATTTTTTTTTTAATGAAATAGCTTTTATTTGAATATGTTAATCTGCTACCTTAACATTCCTATATAAAGAAGAAACTTTTCTGTGAGATATTTATGCCCATCGATGTTATTGCTGTTTCATACTCATACACCATAAAATACACCTGATTTAATTGATACAACGTGATTGCAAGCGCTTTCTCTCGATTGTAAGGTAAAATTCCGTTCTTATATCCTACCACTCGCTGCCATAATAATAATAACAATAATGGCTATCTACAACTACGGTATCAAAGTAGAGAAGTTGTGAACATTACTCCCCCTATACATTAACATAATACATATTGCATGAGGCAACTTTGGTATACCTGGAGACTTACATTGAAGAGAAAGTTCCATAAAAAAATAATTTCCTCTTTAGGGCTACATTTCGAAGAGTTATACATGTAGTGTAGTTGTTGTACGGTAGTTATTTCTTAGTTGGGGGTAGCAGAGGAAAAAATAACCAACTTTGGAAAAAATTTATACTTACGTTTCGCCTATATTGGAAAAAATGATCAACGATAATTATTGTATACTGGTAATTAGTGTTCGTAGCAGGTAGCAGTAACAGGTAGTAGAGAAAATATATCACCAACGTTGGAAGAATGTTATAATATTATACAGTATATATTGAAGTGTAGCCTATACTAAAAGAAAAGGGGATAAAATATAACTAGAGTTTGTGGTAATTGGTGATGATGAGCTTATGAGGAAAGTTTTTATGTGGAAAATCTGATGCTGATATAACATAGTGTGAATAAAAAAATATGCATTGATTTTTTTTTTTTTTTTATCACACTCATGAGAAGAAATTTAAGCCATGTATACAGTAAGGTAATAATTGATTGATGAACTCTTGTGTACGGAAGTGGAGTCACCATCATTAGCTTATGTGAAATGTAATATTAAAGTGTAGATGTTTAGACAATGATGATAAACAACCTGTGTGTGTGTGTGACTATATAAGAATGTACGATGACAGCACAAGTTATCTGTGAATGTGTCATGAAGGTGTGTGTGTTTGTGTGTGTGGTTTTCATGGTGGTGGCTTGTGTGTGTGTGTGTGTGTGTGTGTGTGGTCGTAATGGTCGTGTGTATATGTGTGTGATTTTCATGGTGGTGGCTTGTGTGTGTGTGTGTGTGTGTGTGTGTGTGTGTGTGGTCGTAATGGTGGTAGCTCGTGTGTGTGTGTGAGTGTGGTTTTAATGGTGGAGATGGCCTGTGTTTGTATGTAAGTGTGTGTGTGTGTGTGTGTGTGTGTGGGAAGGAAGACACTGGGACCAACTGTGGGTTTTACTGGTGTGTGAGTGAGGGACGTCTGTCTGCCTCTCGGAAACTCCTGTTTGTTTACACTCTCCAGGGACCACACCAGCAAGAACCACCACTTGAACTGAGGAAAGGACTTGACGCTAGCAGAATTTCCCATTTTCAACTGAAGCCCTCTTTGGTTGTCTTTCATAGTCTTAACACCATAGCTCTCAAGATGATTACTTTTCCCCAGATTATATTTTACTGTATTGAGAAAAGTGAGGACTAAAGGAAAGGAGCCCCTTTACAGCGTGTGGTTCCCTGTGGTTGTGTGTCTCTATAGTATTCGTGCAGTCGAGGTGAGAAAATATTAATAATAACTCATTGTCATGCTGCAGTATTTGTAAATTTCTACTAAGCTGCACACACACACACACACACACACAGAGGAGGAGGCTGGAGACACCAGCCAAACAGGGCAGTACTCCAAGGGTGGATGCTGGATTGGTGATAGGGAGGGTTGGAACTCCCGTTTCACCTGTCTGTCCACCTTTGCTGATCTTTTTCGTGTCTCACATACACTGAGAGTAGTCCAACATACTCCCAAAGACATCACTCTCTTTCTATTTACACATTATATACAAACACGCTACACACCACACCCTTTGTCCAAGTAATATACACTACGCAGATGAGGACAATGAGCGGACTCATAGCCTTTAGTCCTCATCTTTTTTAGTATAGGAAAAAAAAAAAAAAAAACACACACACACATACATACGTGAATCAAGGCTCATATCAAGTACACACCTTTGTCAATCATCCCATTTCGTATCCACTGAGTGGTTGGATACACGTGTGACATTGTGGTGAGGCGTGATTTAAGTCGTGACAGGGAGGCGTGGAACAAGACTTATCGTGACCAATTATAAATAAAGGATAGTCATTCTGTTTATAGGTTCCTTAGCCCTTCCTTTCCTTCCTATCTCTTATTTTTTTGCCACCATCGATAGGGTATAATAGAAAAAACATTAAGTTTTGTTATTAGATGAACTCTTTATTCTTGAATGCAAAGTTAGGTCATTCAGAAGGGAAGAAAAGAAAGAATGAGATGTATAGCTGGAATAAGGAAACTAACAGCAAAGAGGAATGAAGATTGCAGAAAGAAGGATTTACTGTACCTATTAGTGTACTGGCGGTAAATATAAATGATCATAATATTTATACTTATAATGTTTATGAATATGATGACTATGATAATGCTGATGAAGATTATGGTCATGGTTCAAGGCATCCATCCAACAACGAGTAATCATCACACATTCCTATGAAGCATTGAGGACGTGTTGAGTAAAGGGCTGGCGTCAAAACATGTTGTTATGGTGGCTGTCTGAAAACCCATTAACCCCGGGTCGCATTAGTGGGAAACTGTAACCAGGCAGCATTAGGCTAGTACAGTTAGATCATTTATTCGTCGTAGGGTTGGATGTGAGAGGAGAAGAGAAAGACGATATGAAAGAAGGTGTGTCTGTGTGTGTGTGTGTGTGTGTAGGGGAAGGGAGTGGTAAAGTGAGAAGGAAGGGAAACTATAAGAGAGAAGAAGGAAAGTATTTAGTGTTTGTGTGTGTGTGTGTTTGTGTTTGTGTGTGTGTGTGTGTGTGTGTGTGTGTGTGTGTTTGTGTTTGTGTGTGTGTGTGTGTGTGTGTGTGTGTGTGTGTGTGTGTGTGTGTGTGTTTTTGTGAGTGTGTGGAGGAGAGATGAGGGAGGATTGGATGGGGGAGGGGTAGTCTGGGCTCGTCTATGTTATCGATAAGGAGCTTTGCTAGAGGGTGGTGGGGATATACTGTTGGTGTTACAATGTCTTACGTTAATTATCGTAAAATAATGAGAGGGATTACACCTTCCCTTCGTTGTGAGACAAAATATTGGCTCATGCAAGACGAGTATATTTAACTGAGTACAGCAACAGTAGAGGATGAAAAAAAATGTTGATGATAATAATAGCTCTGGGAGAAAAGGAAGGAGAGGTGGATAAAAAAGGTAGTGTAGGAGAAGGAAGGTGGAGGCGGGGAGAGGACAGGGATGGGGCGGGTAGGTCAGGGGGGAAGGGGGATGCAGACCACTAAGGGACGAGGGACACTCTTTTATGACTGCCTTGATTGCAAATAGTTCGTGAGGACATCCAGGTTAACCGAGTAGGAAAGTTTCTGTGATTAGCAAGAAAAACAGTCTGCTTTAACTCTGATGTCGCTAGTCTGCTTGTATGTGTGCAGTACGATACCATTTATTGTTGCAACGGTGTGTTGTGTAGAGTTGTTGTTGTTGTTGATGTTCTCCCGGGGCAGAATGGCCTCCTGCCACACAGACCCCCGGTACGCTCTAGTCGTAGTGAAAAAAAAAAATAAAATAAAGGAGGGGCTGGTCCTATATGCCTGGGCTACCGAAGCAAATCCCAGGAAGATGGGACCAGAGCTTACTGGACCAAGGAGTCTGGGGGCCTCCGACCGCCAGGGAGATTTGGGGGAAGGTCTTTGATCCCAAAACCATTGTTGTGGGCCCAAGTCCATGTTATCACAAGAGCTACAGGTGGGGCCGCACCTCCCATTAAACCAGTCTTGAAGGAACCATAAAGGGAGAGGGAGTTTAGACTGCTGCATGCAAAGGGATAATGCACCCCCGTGTGCTGGTTGGGGATGGCTAATAGTTACAGAGAATAAAGTCGCCAACTTGGTGTAGTCGTGTAGAGTATTCATTAGTTGTTGTATATTGAGTGCTTTGTATTTTAGGGTAGTTAGTGTAGTGAGTGCTTTGTATTGTAGGGAAGTGCAATATAGTATAGGGTAGTGGTGTGTCTCTAGTGAATGTGTTGTGGTGTAGGGAAATGTAATGTTATATGGTATGGTGTGGTATGGTTAGGTAGATATGATGCAGCGAGGTGTATAGTGTGGTCTGGTGTCGTGTAGGGAAGTATAAAGATATGTGTTGATGATACACTTCAACTGGCGTTTAGGATAAAAAGGAGTTGTGCCTAACCCACAAAAAAAAAAAAAAAAAAATAATAATAATAATAAAAATATAATATATATATATATATATATTATAATTATATATTATAATTATATATTGTAGAAATCCAAGGAAATACTGCCTTCAAACATGACATACATATATTGAAGCATATTACCTCGACCTCGGTCATGTTGGAATATTACATTACGTGGAAATGTTACCGTTTCCATCGATGTATCTACGGAAATTTGTTGAGGGCCGCGATATTGACAGAAATACCGGCCCGTGTAATAGTCCCTGTAGTGTGACCAGAGCACGAAGGAAACTCGGGACAGACTGGCAATTGCTCTTGCTTTATTGGGAGACGGAGGACAGAGAAATCAGTAGCCACCAGTTGGCCAATCAAATCCTGCCTCTCTTGAAATAGTAACACCTCACACCAGCCTGTCCTTCCTGGGTCACGCCTCACTCACCACCAACCAATATTAATTAATTAATTCCTGTCTGTAACTCATTACCTCGCGTTCATTACCAGCTAACAGTACGTAGTTAAATACATGTCTGACCTCCAACACCCATACTGTATGCCTTCCCTCCACACCTGCCGACCTTTCCTACACATCTGCCTTCCTTCCCTCATCACCTCCTTGCCTTCCTTCCCTCAGCACCTCCTTGATTGACTTCCCCTCCGCACCTGCCTACCTTCCCTCCACTACGTATGTACACTTTTAATGCATTTTAAGAGCATGTGATGATAATTATATAAGGTACCAAGGTAATGATACAGTGAAACACAAAGTATTATGGGTGTCGGCACATTGGATGTATGGTTTCACACGGTTGGATGTATAATGTCAACTTCTCTTTTTATATTGGAAAAAGTAAGAATGTTGGAAGTTGGTTGTCAGTATTGGATGTATGTTGTCAGAGTGTAGTAAGTTGGTTGTCAGTGTTGGATGTATGTTGTCAGAGTGTAATAAATTGGTTGTCAGTGTTGGATGTATGTTGTCAGAGTGTAGTAAGTTGGTTGTCAGTATTGGATGTATGTTGTCAGAGTGTAGTAAGTTGGTTGTCAGTGTTGGATGTATGTTGTCAGAGTGTAGTAAGTTGGTTGTCAGTATTGGATGTATGTTGTCAGAGTGTAGTAAGTTGGTTGTCAGTGTTGGATGTATGTTGTCAGAGTGTAGTAAGTTGGTTGTCAGTATTGGATGTATGTTGTCAGAGTGTAGTAAGTTGGTTGTCAGTGTTGGATGTATTGGTGACAGAGTGTTGGAAGCTGGATGGATGTCTTACAGTGTTGCATATTGATTGACAGAGTGGTGGATGAAAAATAGTGTTGTATGCATGACAGGGTGAGTGGGTGACAGACAGAAAGACAGGGTGAAGTTTCTTTCCTTCACACACACACACACACACACACACAGACACACACACACACACACACACACACACACACACACCCACACACACACACTGACACACCCACACACACACCCACACACACACACACACACACTAACACACACACACCCACACACCCACTAACACACCCACACTGACACACCCACACACCCACACACACACATCCTCACAGGCCTACCAATCTACCTCACCCCTCAGCGCCTTTAATGGTCTCTCAGCAGGGTGTTACTTACTCCCTCCACGTTCGACCCCCACCCCCACCCTCCCACACACTTAATGACTCGAGCTGGGATACACTGGATTTTGTTTTTTTATTCTTCATCGCCTACGAACCTGCAACTCCTTCCTAAAATCATCTTCTTGAAGTTGGTGTCTGTATGTATATTGATTTCGAAAAAAATCATTCATTTACAGTATGGTAGTTCAATTTTTTTTTATATATATTAATCTGATGCAGAACTTTTGCTTAAGACTGTACCTTTCCATATAACAGCACAGCACAATACATTGACGACTCTGTATCACACCTCACCACATCACATCACATCACATCACATCACATCACATCACACTCATAATCCACATCAAAACGGCCACTTGATGATGATGATGATGATGATGATGATGATGATGATAATAATAATGATGATTGTAATATATTCTTACACACTAGAGTTTGTAGTGAAATTTGATTGCTTAAGGGGAGTAACCAATTATGGGATTTTAGAAGGCTACTGATTCCTCCACACCATGCAGGAAACAGAGCCCCTCCATATGAAATTTTACAGGGGATATGTTTTATAGATGGGTTTGGAGGCTTACATCGACTCCAAAATGACTACAAAAGGTTACTTCCCTTAATATAGAGCTACAAACCCGACACAGTGAAGATTTTATTGTCGGCTGGAAACTTCTTGCGACTCTCGGATTATATAAGCTTTTGACAACATTTTTATGAGTTATGTCTACCTCTCTCTCTCTCTCTCTCTCTCTCTCTCTCTCTCTCTCTCTCTCTCTCTCTCTCTCTCTCTCTCTCATATTTATCTATTTATTTACCTATCTTTCATTATTTGTTTATCCTTCTCTCGCTATTTATTACACTCAGTCCGTATTTCTTTTTCATTTACTATTACTCTCTCTCTCTCTCTCTCTCTCTCTCTCTCTCTCTCTCTCTCTCTCTCTCTCTCTCTCTCATATTTATCTATTTATTTACCTATCTTTCATTATTTGTTTATCCTTCTCTCGCTATTTATTACACTCAGTCCGTATTTCTTTTTCATTTACTATTACTCTCTCTCTCTCTCTCTCTCTCTCTCTCTCTCTCTCTCTCTCTCTCTCTCTCTCTCTCTCTCTCTCTCTCTCCTCTCTCTCTCTCTCTCTCTCTCTCTCTCTCTCTCTCTCTCTCTCTCTCTCTCTCTCTCTCTCTCTCTCTCTCTCTCTCTCTCTCTCTCTCTCTCTCGAGACAACCACCTTGCCGTCGGTGAGAGAGCTTATGTGATCTGTTTGAATTTTGCTAGCTATGCTGGGGGACATTTAGTCCAGTTGGGTTACCCGTGCCAGAAAGGTAGCGTTATTAGGATCCTGACTAAGAGTTGTCAAATCTTCATGTTAATATTAAGTTTCACAACTGCTCTTCAACTGTCCTAACAAAAAAAAAAAAAAAAAAAAAAAAAAAAAAATCTTCATCACTTTCGATATAAGTTTTTATTGTTAAGGACCTCACCAGCTACCTTATGCCGTGTGAGAAGGGAGGCTTTGGAACCTCCTAAAACAACGCCTTTTAACGCTCACAGGTTTCGAAAGGGCTGAGATTGAAGGGATCTCAGGCGTGTGGGGTACGAGTAATGGAGATGCCTCAGGACCCCCGTAGGTATTCTCTTAGATTAATAAGCCTGACCAGCTCCCTGTGACCGTTCTTAGGTGCCTAAAGGCTCGACTGCTCTTTGGTGAGAGAGCTTTCGTGCCTCGCTGGCTGCCAGGCCAGTAAAAGATCTCGGATTAAGTCGTGGACATTTAGTTTTACTATTTGCTTTAAGTTTGGCCGCGGATGGAGGATTAGTAGGGATTAGTAGGACGACGGTTACACTTCAAGCACCCCTGTCGAAAAATCAGAGTCCCATTTACTTAGGACTCTTGTGCTGCTCAGTTGGGAGCTGCGGCACGATTGGGGCCGTCCGACCCAGGGGAGACCTTAGGGTTGGTGTGCTTGGCTCATAAGGTTTCTGTTGGCCGAACGACCGAAAACCTTCTGGAAGTAGGCGGATGAGACTTATGCGAGACCAAATCACACTACCCTTTCTTTTATATTATTGGTCTGAAATTGAATTAGAGCGAGATGACTGGTCCATCAGCAAGAAAATTTACATGTACTACATGCAAGGTGTACCGCTGGTGTGAGGACTTCAGCGGGAGGAGTGCGAGCGACCTAGACTCCTCGAGTGTCTGCGACTTTTGCAAACTCGAGGAGAGGTTGATGAAGCACATCTCACTGCTCACGAAGGAGAACAACTCCCTAAAGGAGGAAGTTCTCCGAATGGACTCGCAGAGGTGTGACTGCCATGTGAGAGACAAGGCAGTCCAAGGAGCTTCTTCACCGGAGAGCTCCACCACGGCGGTAAAGAAGAAGAAGAAGAAGAACAAGAAAAAGAACAACAAGAAGAAGAACAACAAGAAGAAGAACAGCAACAATGAAGAGGGAGAAGAGACTGCAGAAGGAAAAGAGACTGCAGAAAAGTGTGATGGAAAAGAGGAGGGGAATATGGAGAAGGAAGAAAAACCCAAGAAGACAATTGAGGAGGGATTAGAGGAAAGTGAGGAATCAAATAAGAAGGAAAAGAAAATGAAGAAGGAAAAGAAGACGAAGAAGAAGCAACCTGGAGGAAGTGACGAGCCCGGCAGGAATTCAAAACACTCTCGGGTTCCTCACAAGGCATCTCGTGCTCCTACCAAGGAGAGGCCTGTGGATATACACATTGTAGGTGATTCCCAGGCACGAGGGCTGGAACCCCTAATGGCAGATCGCCTTCACACTTCTGTGAAGGTGAATTGTTTGCCAGGTTGTGGCAATGCTGACCTCCGAAAGGAAGCTGAGAGGATCCAAACGTCCAGATCTGCTGTCATTGCACTCATGGTGAGTGGTAATGACATCTACCTGAGAAATGGTAGAGTAGGCATGACCGAAGGAGTCCTCTCGGATGTGCTCGGTGCAGTAGACGACTGTGGGTCAAAAACCCGCAGAAGGGTAGTTGTTGGCATGCTCCCAAGGAGAGGCCCTTTAGGGACTGCTCTGTCAAAGAACATTGCAGTAAATCAGCGCCTGGCTGATTTGTGTACTGCCGAGGGGGTGTTCTTTGTGGACCCCTACACCTCACTCTTTGGTAGAGACGACCTCTACCAGAGGGATGGCACACATCTCTCACTAAAGGGGAAAGAAGTGCTTTCCAAATTAATGGAAGACGCCATCCGACGATGTCTCAGGAGCACTCGACCGAGCGTGGAGGAGAGCCCTCGTCGCTATGCTAGAGTGACCCCAGAGAAGACATTCGCTGAGATCCTGAAGAAGGATATCCCCAGCACTACCAAGACAATGACCAAACCGGGAAACGGAAGAGTATAGGGAGCCCTGCAGTTGGGGGTTCCCTGAAGGTTCTATTGTTCAACGCCAGGTCCATCCGAAACAAGTTTTTGGAACTGCGGGCCCTCGTTGCGACAGAGGAACCCGAGATGGTGGCCATAACGGAGTCATGGTTGAGAACCTCAGACAGAGATCTTGAAGGGGAATTCGTGATTCCAGGCTACCAACTCTTCCACAAAGATAGAGAGGACAGAGGGGGTGGTGGTGTGCTGTTGTATGTAAAGAACTCCATCAAATCGATGACCTGCAACATCACATCGAACCACGAGCTCCTTGGAGTTGACCTAGAAATAGGCACTGCAAAATACAGAACCCTTCTGCTTTATAGACCCCCTGGACAACTCAATGAGATGGACAGGGACCTATACCAGTTGCTGGGTGAACTAGTGGACGGCAGGGTGTGCATCCTTATGGGGGACTTCAACACACATGTTGACTGGGAAACCAGAGAGCCCTCTGCCGAGAACACACCACTCTTGGAGTTTGTAAATGATGAATTCCTCACTCAATGGGTAAGGGAGCCAACAAGAGGTGCTAACATACTCGACTTGGTCCTCACCTCCGAGGATGACATCATTCAAGACCTCTCTGTAAATGAAGAAATAGGTGGAAGCGACCACAAGCTTATAAGATTTTCAGTTAAGGTCCCTAATATGGAGTCCGTGACCCCGGTGCATAGAAAATTAGACATGGGGAGAGCGGACTTTGCAGGTCTTCGTGAAGGCGTTGCTGAAATGGAACTAGAGGAGGGAGAGAGTGCTGATGATCTGTGGAGGTCATTCTTGTCTTCCTTCATGGAACTTCAGTCGCGCTTTATTCCTCTGAAGGGAACAGGTCAGAAGTTCATTCAACCGAAGTGGTTTAATCGGGAAATCCGTAACCTACTAAGGGAGAGGAGAACTGCGTATCGTCG
>JAWQEG010006918.1:5000-17025 GCA_033782935.1 Petrolisthes cinctipes
ATCAAACTCAACACCCTGCCATCACACCCAGCCCCTTGCCATCACACCCAGCCCCCTACCATCAAACTCAACCCCTGTCATCAAACTCAACACCTTCTCTCACACCCAGTCCCTTCTCTCACACCCAGCCCCCTTCCATCACACTCAACCCCTTCCATTCAACCATGCCATCTCAATATTAACATCTAACATCCTCATCATCATCCTCATCAATATCAACAACCTCAACCTAATTTTAATCCACTGCAGTCCATTCCCAACAATATCCAGCTTTCCCTGTCTATTGTCCGTCTACTCCTGCCCATTCACTCTTCTAACTTTCTAATCTCGCCTCTCCAACGTTATCTCTGACTACCCTGGCTTTTCTTTTCATCCCTGGGTTGCCACTCTGTCACTTATAACTGTCCATATTTTTATCAGCTCTGCGCACAAATTTTCCAACCCAAATTCTTTATCAGGTTTGTATAGTGGTTAGGATATCCTCAACATTGGCCTGCTCCCAAATACATTATGTCCTTTTCTTGTCCTTTGAGCATTCCTATGTTTTCTTTCAAGAATTTTGTTAAGGGGGAAATTTTGTGTTGGTAAACCTGGAACAACTGAATTCTCCAAACTATTCCAAGCAACAGGACACCATTATTTTTGCTTTTCTGGTTCTGTTTCCTGGCATACTTGGGAGGAATCAAGGCACTCCAATGTAACAAAAGTGAATTATCCCCTTAAGGATCTAGTTTTCTGATTTGTAGGTTTGAACCAGTAGGAGAAAGGAAAGTTGTTTTTCATGATACTATTATGTTATTCGATTGCATTCTATCCATCATTTTCCCTCTTGTTGAATAAATCATCATTAATCATTTGTTCAGAGTATATGTATTCCTCAACCCTCTCTCGTATTTCGTTCCTGACTTTGATATCCTCTCAGCTAATTGATCGTTGAATTTAGTTTTTTCCATGTTTTTCATTTATACCATCTTAAGACTTACTCTAGGCTAAGTAGAGTTGTGACTCATCTCCAAAACTTCTAAGCATCATTGAATGTCATCCTCGAATCTATGGTTGCTGAAATATTTTCTGTTAGTTTTTATTCTTTCAAAATATAATAAATTCTTTCTTGGTGCATATCCTGTACGCTCACTAAAGTTCGAGAGATACTTAATTTACAGGCAGACTGACAGATGTACAGTCGGCGGCAAAAGTCGTGTCCCCTCACTCATCGCTGATTGAAGGATAACATAATAATCATCGAACAAACACACACACCATACAACATTAAACTATCCAAGGGGCTGATTAAAAAAACTATCCAGGAGGCTAATTAAAAAACTTGTCTAGTCTTTCAGTTTACGATTTTTTTATGCTTATATTTCCATACTGTACTTCATGACTTTGCAGATATGGCGACACGACTTTTGCCGCCGACTGTACGTGTGTGAATATTTGCTCGCATACCTCCGCCTGCACTCTATTGATCACCTTAAACAATAATCATTCACTTCTTCCTTGGCGCACATCTTGCCTATTCAATACATTTTATAACTATCTGACTATATCATTATGAGATAACTTGTTTACAGACGGACTGACAGATAAACGGCGACCAAAACCATTCCACCTTCGTTGGCGGAAGTAAAAATATACCCTTCTGGTGTCTGTAATAACAGTAGCACAACCTCCCCGCCATCAACGGCACCTAACCCATCTGCTTAACGACGGAAACTCACCAAAGCACCTCATTAAGCCGGCCAGACAATTAGCGGGCCAAGCAGACAATATTGCCCTTGCTCGTAAACACAGCCAGGCATGGATTATATTTCCTGCCACCTCCATGCATCTAACTAACAATGCCATCTAACTTTACAATCTCAGTATATATATACACATTAACTAACTCCATCCATCAAACCTCACCAAATCAAACTACTCATCTAACACTTCCATCTAAATCTACGTTTCAAACTTCTCCCCCAATTCAACAATCTATAATCTCTCTATCTCAATATACAGTCACGAGCACCAATAAGTATATAGGTTTAGTTGAAGTTTTGAACAGTCCACCAATTCACCAACTAAGTAATTCCATATGGAGATCTTATTGTGCATTTTATTTTCTGTCTCTAGGTATTCGAAGCACCCCTGGATACTTATTAGTGGTCGTGACTGTACTGTACCTTCTAACACGGCCATCCTACCTTTACCACCTAACCCTGACACCCACCTACCCTTTTATTACTATTATAACATGGCCCACCTAACCTTGACACCCACCATCCCTTTATTACATTACAGATGGGCGCGAGGAGAGCCAAGGGAAGGACGTAGCCTGGAGATGGAGAGCGTCCAGCCATGTTCCTCAGGTCAGTCTGTCTTTTGTTTATTGTTTTTTTTTTTTTGTGTGTGTGTGTTGTGAGTCTGTGAGTATGTTTTATGAGTGCGTGTGTGTGTATGTTTTTTTAGTGTGTGTGTGTGTGTTTTTTTTCAGTGTGTGTGTGTGTGTGTTCTGACTCACTCTCCAGATTATATTACGCAAGAGAACAAACATCGACTATGGGCAAAAAAATATATACCATATATAAAAAATAAAAATATATCAACTCGACCAGCCATTCTCCGAGTATCATCTCTTAACTTGTATCACTAATCAATTATATATTTTATGCCGTTATAAAGCCACTAGCAGTCAAAGGAATATCCACAGAGACGAAATGGTAGCAACTAATTCGTTTCCATCAATCTGTGTCACAAAGCACAATATTTGCACTGACATTTGTGTTGGTGTTTCTCGGGGCAGGTTGGAGGAATCGGTAGTCTCCAGGTCGCTGAGAGATTCTATAGTCCCAAATTCCCTCAAATAACATAAGAAAATAATTATCAATGTATGCTTCTTTGACTTGACAACATATGATATTTCTTATCTCGGAGGGAAACACTCCGACAACTCAAAAGCTAAGAGCTATTATGTTCAGTTTATCCAACAACAACATTTTTAAGTTATGATTAACAAATTAATTGTAATATACATAATTAAAGTACACAATACTGGTGCAGAAATAGACGATCTTGCGTCATTACCTTAAATTATTATATCAACAACGTTTACGATATACAAAGCGATACAAGAGTGTTGATGTAATTACCCTAAGAAAGTTATGTTTTGGTTGGTTGTCTTTTTTCCCCCTTGCCAGATTGTTAACAGGATTACACAAAAGGTTGTATATGGATTTTACGAAACTTTTACCAAACGTAAAGGCTGTTATTAGATTTTGGGAGCGATCCAATTCAGCATCTGCCTCCAGGAGGCTTTGACATTTCTACTCCACTTGCTATTAAAAATCAACGGCGAAATAATAGTGGCTTTTCCGTAGACTTTCATAACCTTTTGGGGAGATTGTCTCTGCTCAGCTTTGCGGGGTTTGAGGTTTTTGTTACAACAATAGCAAGTAAAATCACTTCCATACAAGAGTAGCAAAATCTACAACTATAAATTACCCATATTAACTGGGCCAATTAATAGCTAATTAATTATAACTCAGAAAATTACAACGTTTTTCAAAACGGCAAAAAAATCCAAAACTTCATTAATAGTCTATGGATGTTGATAAAGAAAAGATATGGGTGTTACTACATTCAGAGACTTAAACTCTGGTCAGTAACAATGTACTCAAGTAGTAAAAAACGCTTTCAAATTGGTATGTTTCATTGGAAGAACTTTTAAATTAAAAATAGGAATAAATAATTCTTACCTTAATTATCCTTTCTTCTCCCCCATTCTGGATACCGTACGTAGTCTGGTTTCCCTATAACAAAAGAGACTATAATTATCCTCAGAGTACGAAACAGACCGTATATGGACCTACTGAAAGAGTTATATCTATTTAGTTAAACAGAAAGCAGACTTAGATGAAACCAAATAGATACTGACGCAATTTTCAAACGGCATCAGCTATTCTCATTTATCAATTAAATAACAGTAGAAAAAAAAAAGACTGTAAGATAATTGGGAAACGATTCCACTCAATAGAGAGAGAGAAAAAAATCTTTATCAATCGTGCTTTAAACATTTGGAATGGTCTCCCCTCAGATGATGTCTCGCAATCTATCTATCCATCCATCTAGAATATATATATATATATATATATATATATATATATATATATATATATATATATATATATATATATATATATATATATATATATATATATATATATATATATACCGGATCTTTCTGTCTACAATATATATCTATCAGTCAACCAATCATTTTCTCTTCCCCATTTTTCCACAGCACTTGGTCCTCATTCCTCCCTCCCTCCCACCTGTTTTTCCCTTCAGCCTTCCTCCCTCCCTCATGATAATACCCGCTAGGAGATTAATTAAATAACCCTCGAACGAACCTAATCTGGAGGCCACGTTTACCGGTTAATTAACAACATATTAATGAACCAGCGAGGCACCAGACACCTGTGATACGTACTCTGTTTATCCCTTCGTGTACGGACTATGTGACTCTCAGCTTCTCAGAATTTATTATTGTTTGGTATCTACTGTGGGTACGGACTATGTGACTCTCAGCTTCACAGAATTTATTATTGTTTTAAAAGTGGTATCTACTGTGGGTGAAATGAAGGGCTTCTAATTCCTCGATAATATGCTACAAAACATTTCCCTCTCATTGTTAACAGAGATTTAGAAGCCCCTCAGTTTTACCACAACAGTTTATACCAATCCAAGATATTAATGTGTAGATTTTCCACCACCTGAAGCATATAAAGTTAACTGTGTATAGTGACTTAGGGCTGAATTCTGTGATGCTTTAGGTGACTCAGTTTTGCAGCAGTCGTAACATTTGACCTATTGAAAAGAACATGTAAGCACTTAGAGAATAAAATGTGTAGTTGGGAAAGTACTAATTAAGGGAAATAACCAGTTGTGGGTAAATTGGAGCATACGCAGCCCTCCTAACTCTACAAGAAAAACACATCCCTTTGCAGTCTCATACAGAGGGATTCTGTTGCCTGATATAATTTAGAGGAATCAGTAACCTCCTAATTTCCCATACCAGGTTACTTCCCTTAAGTCAATGGTAACAACGACTGTGTTATCGGTCTACAGACAACAACACCACCACAGCCACATTCTGCCAAGATGAGGACACGACTATCGCTGTCAACGGGACCAGCGATGAGGACGTGGCCACCAGATACAGAGGAGATGTGGGTCGGAGCGGCGGGGACTGGCCCACCGTGCGACGTGAGCTGCAGTGGGCTCTTCCCGTGCACGTGTACGGGTTTGCATGTCTCTTCTTCATGCTTGCGTTTTACACCTTCTTCTCCATACTCAACTTGAGGTAAAAATCGTGTGTTTTTTTTTTTTTTTTTTTTTTTTTTTGCTTAACATTTTTTTATCATTTCAATATTCAACTTGACCAACGGGATGTCCGGATCTTCACTTATTATGCATATTTTATCATCTCACTACTCAACTTAAAGTAATGTACACGTGGGTCTTTATTTACAAAAAGGATGTAGGGCCGTATATCGCTCGTATGTGTACAAGAAAAACTCGAGTTCTAGGTCATAACGAAATCTGATATATTATTCCGTAGACTTTATATGCCACAATATTATAAAGGTCGTCGTCATCTCTTGTATGTGGACAGTTGATTGACACTCTCCAGACCGCTTGACACAGATTTGAAATATAATATATGTTTTTATTTTGCGCTAGAATGATTCTTTTTGAACTGCAGATCTATTCGGTTCAAGGGTTCAGTAAAGCGAATGGTTTGGGGTTTCTCAGTTATTGGAAACCGACTAAAAGTCAAGAGTGCAAATTATTACGCATCTGTACAGGACACACATACATACAGTTACATAGATACATACAGTTACATAGATACATACAGTTGTGCCCCTGATTCCCTGTATCACATCAGAGTGAGTGACCGGCTCTACCATTACTGGGCGCCAGGTAGTTGAATCAGACTGCCCTACCAGGAAATGATGAAACAGGTTATACATACTTACATACATACATACATACCTTAATACCTACACTTAAACGCAAGCACTTCTACACACACACACACACACACACACACACACACACACACACACACACACACACACACACACGCACACACACACACACACACACACAGACACACACACACACACACATACTGACACACCTATTATGCTCATTCACACATACACAAACATTTGCATATTAACACTGACGCACGCATGGTCAAGCAGGTAATAATAATATTTATATACGGATTCAATTACAACCATACAGAAAACCCCAATGATGTGCTGTGTACTATAATGAAATCAGTTTTATAATCTAAATCAGAATACCCTTGTAGCTGAATGGTAATTAATTAGGTATGTTATGATAAAATTATTGGTATCGTGTCTATAATAATATGTGTGTGTGTGTCTGTGTAGGTGTGGATTTAATGTTTATGATGTTATACCGTTGTTATTGTTATTATGCATGCATGTATGTGTGTGTTGTGCTTGTGTATATGTGTGTTATTATGGATGTGATGCATGTACAGTATGTATTTACTTATGTATTCAACATTCAAACACAGACACTCACACACTCTCTCTCACTTATCTCTCTCTCAAACAAACAAACAAACACACAAACAAACAAACACACACACAAACAAACACACACACACAAACAAACACAAACAAACACACATTAAAAATTCCCTTATTTGAAACTAAGGTGTTATCTCTCCATCTATCTCATTCAATCAGTGTACAGTCAGTTGTGTATCATTCAGTCAATCTTTTTATCACTCATGGATCTATACACGGTATCTACTCGTATGTATGTATCTCTCTCTCTCTCTCTCTCTCTCTCTCTCTCTCTCTCTCTCTCTCTCTCTCTCTCTCTCTCTCTCTCTCTCTCTCATTGATCACATCTGTCACATGCACACTCAAATCTGTGCTACTCACACACACATACAAGCGAGCGCGCCCACACACACACACACACACACACACACACACACACACACACACACACACACTCCAGAAACAACAACAAGAACAACAACAGCAGTAACATAAATATTTATGGGACTGGTGAAGTTGTTGGGCGACCCGGATGTTACTTAGTCCTCCACACTGTACCCCAAAACTGATTCCTCCAGTAAAGGTGCTAAGTTATGGGACATTTAGAAGGAATGCATCGCCTCCATTTCGCAGACTGGGTCACAGGATCCCTAAATTTAGTTCTGGTGAGAAAAGTTGTTGTATATGAAGCAGTAAATCCAAGAACAACTTGTTTTAGTGATATAGTTTATGGCACGAATATATTTACCATTAAATTTTTAGTCTGTACCCACGAAGTCTTTTAATAGTAAACTGTATATTGCAGCTTATAACCACAAGTAGTTATATTCGTGCACTAGACATTCAGTTGGCAGGTTGACATACATTTATTTTCCACATTCGTTAACCACTTTACACTATTAGCACTATCATTCCATCACTCTAAAGAACCATAGCGGGGTTGAAATAACATGTGAGCTAAAAACAGAATGCATCGAACCCAAACCTCAAACGTCCAGGCATAATATTCTAGCGTTATCATTCGTCCACCAATGGTCAATTTTTTGGGGAGTGGTTTTCTGATGTGCCTAGATTCGATTCAAGCTCTTCTGTTTGTTCATTCATTATAAAAATCCTGTTACGTTAATCATTTTAGAGTAAGGGATTCTTCATGTTATTCTGTTAGTTCATTCATTATAACAATCCTGCTACGTTTATTAATTTAGAGTAAGGGATTAGTCATGTTATTCTGTTAGTTCATTCATCATAACAATCCTGCTGTGTTTATTAATTTAGAGTAAGGGATTATTTAGTGCCATTAGCTTCAAGAGGTTTAGAGATTGTGAACAAATATAAATACAAATGAGCTCCAACGAAAGAATCAAGCAAAGCTGATAAGAAATACTACATATATTTTGTTCGGTAGTTAATTAAGAAGGTCAATGGATTTTTTGGTGTAGTCAAATTGGAATCAGTAAAGCCCTCACAACTATGCTACAAAACAGATCACCTTCTTCACATATACTGAGGTTCTGTGTCCTGGCATCACTAGAAGGAGTCAGTAACCTTTCAGTTCTTCCACGGCTGATGTCCCCCACATGAATAGTTTATTTATATTTTTCTAGTTAAAAGGGTAGTATTCTTTTGGTACACTGGAGTGCCTTGATTCCTTCAAAGTAATTCAGGAAACAGGACTAAATTAACAAAAATAATGGTGGCCAGTTGCCTATTATAGTTTGCAGGGATGTATTATACTCCGAATTTATCAACGCTCTACTAAACCCTAAGGCAAATATCCAGTCAATATTACACAGACTAACTAACAAAGTGATTGGTCGATACTCACCAATTGAACCGAGTCATTAAGATTCACACATCTGCTAATGCTAGGGATAATTTATGAGCTTTAGTTTACCGATAGTCATGAAACAACACAACAGAGCTCAGACAGTGAAAATGGTTCCACTGACTACACGATCGAGGGTAATCAACGCTAACAACCACTAATGACATCTCTTCAACCTCTAAGTCACAATAAAAACATCGAAAAGAATCGTACCCTTCTCTCTCTTTAGTAAAACTTTGTGTCAAAATCTGGCAATGTCCTAATATCGGTTGTGTTTAGTCGCGGACGAGAGAAGTGAACACCATACGTCTATATTTTTTGCACAAAGATTTCGATATTTTGTCTGAATATTATGGTGCAAATCCATATTTCCACTCGCATTATACTCGATTTTAATATCAAACTCATGAATTAAACTGAAGGACAGAAGGAGAAGCGAACCTGAACGTCCCCGACTGTGTATTTTTATGGAAGAATGGGAAGAATAGGTATAAAAACAGATGAGGATGAATACGATGATCAGAGAGTTACACACGGTTTAATTCTCAGAATCGGTATTTTGACGAGTATTTTTAAAAGCCATGAACATCACTGATCTCTTTTAATTAATTGGAAACCAGTTCTTGCTCGGAGCTAATCAACACCATACCAGGTGTCCATAATTACGGTGTGAAACAAAAGCACTTGATTGTATTCGTGGGCTTAAACTAACAGGTGTCTGTAATTACCAGAGTACAAAAACGAAACAAAAAACACACACAGCCTTTGACTGTATTCCCTGGTTTACACTAACATGTTCCCGGAATTCCCTGTTAAGTTTAAAGAGCGAGCTTGTGTGGCCATAACTGTCAGGTTAATCAATACTGACAATGATAATTACTAACAACTATAATAATACAAGCGCAAATGTGAATTCTAATTTCTAATACTATAACAACAACTACTACTACTACTTTTGCTACTACTACTCCTCCTCCTCCTCCTACTACTACTACTACTACTACTACTACTACTACTACTACTACTACTACTACTACTACTACTACTACTACTACTACTACTACTACTACTACCACCACCTTTTTCAATAAACTACAACCATACGTACGGACCTGTGTCATGAAATGTACATCTCTTTTCATAATACATGTCACCAACCCATACAACAACTGACTTTATAAATATTATTATTATTATTATATTTATTATTATTATCATTATTATTATTATTATTATATTTATTATTATTATTATTATTATTATTATTATTATTATTATTATATTTATTATTATTATTATTATTATTATCATTATTATTATTATTATTATCATGATAAGCACACCACGACTACTGCTATAAGTACCTCTATTACTACTACTACTACTACTACTACTACCACAACTCATACCACAACCACAACTCATACCACCACCTCTACCACTCACACCACTACAGCTCACCACCAAATCACATACCACCAACAACAACAACTCATACCACCACTCATCCCACCACCCCTATCCCTACTCACCACCATCACCCATCCCCACTCATGTCACTACTACTCAAACCACTACCGTCCCCCGACCCCCACCAACTTATTACCTCTCCCCACCATTACTACCCACCACTAACTCGTACCACCACCCCCATCCATACTCAAATCACCACTGTCCCCCGACCCCCACCAACTCATTACCTCTCCCCACTACTACTACTACTACTACTACTACTACTACTACTACTACTACTACTACTACTATTACTATTACTATTACTACTACTACTACTACTACTACTACTACTACTACTACTACTACTGTCCAGGTCGCAGCTGTCCAACCGTCCCTTCATGTCGACCATCAACGTATTCCTGTGTCTACTTGGGGTGTCCCGGGCAGCCTGCTTCCTCATCGACCCGTACACTTCAGGACAGGTGGGTGGGGACGAGTGATTGGGTGGGGACGAGTGATTGGGTGGGGGACGAGTGATTGGGTGGGGGACGAGTGATTGGGTGGGGACGAGTGATTGGGTGGGGGACGAGTGATTGGGTGGGGGACGAGTGATTGGGTGGGGGACGAGTGATTGGGTGGGGGGCGAGTGATTGGGTGGGGACGAGTGATTGGGTGGGGACGAGTGATTGGGTGGGGGACGAGTGATTGGGTGGGGGACGAGTGATTGGGTGGGGGACGAGTGATTGGGTGGGGACGAGTGATTGGGTGTGTAGGTGAGTGTTTGAGTGTGAAGGGAAGAGTGATTGGGTGCATGGGTGGGGACGAGTGATTTGATGGGGACGAGCGATTGGGAGAGTGGGTGAGTGGGTGGGGAAAAGTAAGTGATTGGGTGGGGAAGAGTGATTGGGTGGGTGCGTGGGTGGAGAAGAGTGATAGAGTGCGTGGGTGTAGACGGGTGATATGATGGGGACGAGTAATTGGGTGGGTAGGGTGATTGGATGAGTAATTGGGTGGAGAAGAGTGCTTGGGAGGGGATGAGTGATTGGGTGAGTGGGGATAAGTGATTGAGTGGGGATATGGGGAAGACTAACTGGGTGCGTGGTTCGGAATGAGTGACTGGATGAGTGGGGACGAATGATTGGGTGGGTGGGTGAGTGGGGACGGATGATTGGGTGGGTGGGTGGGTGAATGGGGACGAATGATTGGGTGGGTGGGTGGGTGAGTGGGGACGAATGATTGGGTGGGTGGGTTGGGACGAATGATTGGGTAGGTGGGTGGGTGAGTGGGGACGAATGATTGGGTGGGTGGGTGGGTTGGTAGATGCTGGTTAATATGTCAAACTATAATGTCACTGCGAGAAATTAAAAGGAATGCTCTGAATGAAGACGGATTAAACTTGAGTATAGAGTATGTATTTCTGTGTAAGCCAAAATTAATGAAACTCACTAAGGATTCAGAAGGCAAGGCTCCTCTTCATAATTACATACTGAAGACAGAATTAGTATTAAGGTGCAGAGAGTGATGACATAGCAACACCTTATCTCCATTAATTTTTCCATGGTGTTTATGTTACTGACGACAGGGTGAAAAATGATGTAATGGTAATAATCTAACTTGTGGTGGAACATAATAATTAAGTTGTGATGACGTGCTTGATTAGCTTTTAGTGCATAAACAATGATGTGAAAATGTTTTAAATAATTATACACTAGTGATGTAAATATGAATTGTGACACAGTAAACGGGTTCAAACTAAAATGGAAATGTACCAATTATGTTGTAATGAGCAAAATATTTAATAATTCCGCTGTGATGAGGTTTGACATAATTATGACATTGTGAAAACGTTCAAACTGTGGTACAACGTAATTATTATGACTACACACAGTGACATACCGGTAATGATTCTTCAGAGGTGACGTGTACGATAATGATTACTTAGCAATTACTGTATAATTAGGATTTGGCAAGGGGACAAAAGACAGGCGGGAGTAGAGAGGAAGGAGGGACTGAAAAGGGAAAAGGAAAGAAAGGGGAAAGTGGAAATGAAACTAGGATGAAGAGGAAAGATGATAAGGAAGGGAAGAAAGGAAAGAGGGACTGAAAAGGAAAAAGGAAAGAAAGGGGAAAGTGCAATGGAAACTGGGAT
>JAWQEG010006919.1:0-22675 GCA_033782935.1 Petrolisthes cinctipes
TAATCAAACTGCCCAAAGTCCCTCTAAAGTCTAAAGTCACCCATTACCATACACTTCCATTATTTACAAACAATCATCACTGATATGCAAATGTATTTTATATAGGTGTGATGAACAATAGAGAATGTATAAGTAAGAGATAAATTCTCCAGGTATACTGAAGAATAATTATAGTAATTGCAGACAAATTAAATTTGATGATAATATGGTAAAGTAGTAGTATTAATGTAGTGCCAAATGTTACTGGTTTGGTGGATTGCGTTAGCATAACTCAAAAATCGTTTGTTAAGATAACGTTGAGATCAACTGATCCTAAAAGAAATGCTGTTTATTCCTCTCTTTTGTTTCCTCCCAAATTCGAATACAGGATAATTAATATGTAACTGCTCCAATTTGTCACTGTAATCTTGTAACTACTAAAGTACTCTCTCTCTCTCTCTCTCTCTCTCTCTCTCTCTCTCTCTCTCTCTCTCTCTCTCATCTCTCTCTCTCTCTCTGGAGTGGGCAAAGAAGTACCCAAACCTCTTGAAGGTCAGTGGTTGGTGAGATTCCCCGTTTCTCTTCTATCAACGAACTTCTCATCCCTTCTCTTCTCAACCACTGGTCCTCATCTCTTCTTCTACGACAGCCTGTCAGTTGGGTGACATTGGAGTTCACTCTTATGGTACTCATGAGGCAGGTGTTGTGGATTTCCCTCCACTCTACAACATGGGATATTTCAGTACCTTAGTCTTGCTGGAAGGGTACCTGATTGCTCCTAGAATTGGTGGAGCACACTTGGTGACAAGTGCCACCGGCCAGGCCCCAAAAGGGTCGCAGGGGTTCTAGTTGGCTGTCTCGGATGGTGAGGCCGAGTTGCTGGTCCCATTCTTTCTTTCTTTGCCAGCCTTGCCCTGGGTGGCTACGCCGGTCCCCTCCTGGGGGACACAAAATGTTTGAGGACAAAATGCCACTGTGCGCCGGGTTGGGGAAGGCCTCACTCATGACCGGGGCCCAGGGCAAGCGGATGGTCATATTCTGGCAATTTCTGACCCTGCAGGAACTCCCTCCTAGTGTTAGAGGCATCTAGCACAGCAGTATCTGTTTCCATGCATCCTCTTTTTTATGCAATTTATGGTGATGACCCTAAGTAATTTGATAGCTTTTCTAGTGTTTGACACATTAGAACTTGTTAGAAAGAATATTCAAAGCAACAACAATGAATCAGAAACCCAAGTCAAAGAACGGACCTTCTTGTAGAAAGTTTGTATGTCCGGAGTGCGAGGTCTACAGGTGGACTGAGGACTTTAGTGGTGCAAGCCACTAAGACCTAACGGACCACCCTACACCTTGTGACTTCTACAAGCTCCGAAAAGAGCACTCGCAGGAGATGAATGACTTGAAAAATCAAATTAAGATCTTGCAAGATATGGTAGAAACCCTGAGGGCGGGTCATGTTGGTCAGCGTAGCTGCACCGAGGAACCGTCAACCTCAGAGGAGTCTACTAATAAAATAGTGGCCTGAGAAAGTAAAGAAAATAAAGGAAAGAAAAAGAAAAGAAAACAAAGAAAGACAAAGAAAGGAGCTAGGCCTACTGCTCCAAGCACAAGTGACCCTAGAGGGTCACAGAGTTCTCCAAATGGGAACTCTGACGGGTTTACTCGGGTGACTTGGCGGAAGGCTGCTAAATGTAGTCATAAACCTTCAAACCCAGAACCCATCACAACTTCCAACCGATATGCACTTCTCTGCTCTGAAGACAGGGAGGCCATATTGGTTGGTAACTCTCTAGTCAAGGGTCAGGATAGGCACTTTGGTGCAGTAAATGGCACCAAAAGATCTGTCAAGTGCCTTTCAGGAAGAAAAACAAAAGATATTATGAAAGAAGTAGAAAAACTACCAGTCAGTGAAAGCACAACGGTAGTTGCACAGGTGTCGGGTAACGATCTGTTCCTTAGGAATGGAGAGACCGGCAACACTGAAGAGATCATCCTCGATGCCATGTACATGGTGGATGAACTCAAGAGATTTAATAGGACAGCAGTAATAGGAATTCTCCCCAGACTTGGTGCCGGTTCCCATGCTCTCTCTAAAGCCATTGGGGTAAATGAGAGGCTTGAGGACATGTGCACCCCTCTTGGTGTTCGGTTTGTGGACCCATACAATGTGTTTTATGGGCGAGCAGACCTTTACTTGCCGGATGGGGTGCACCTTAACAAGCGAGGGAAGGAAGTCTTCGGGGACATGGTGAACCAGGTCGTCTACCGTGTAGTTAGATCTACCCATGTGGTCAGAGAGGGTCGTCAACCCAACGACAGTGATGCTCCTGAAGTGACACCCATAGAGGTGACACCACCCTTGGAGAAAAGGGCGGGAGCATCCTGTCAGAACAAGGGAGGTTCTTCCACAGAGGGTACCCCGGTACCTGAAGTGGTTGCACCACCATCTACGGTAGCTGATGCTGCCAACCTTAGCCTGGTCAGCGATGAGCCTTCGGGAAACGTGTCAGGCTAGGGAGTCAGTCAGTTCAGACAGACTCCCTCAGTGTAGTACTGATAAATGCTAGGTCAGTTAGCAACAAATTTAATGAGCTCAGAGCTCTGATAGCAACTGAAAAAGTAGATATAATAGCTATAACAGAGTCCTGGATCCATGCAAGTGGAAGGGACTATATAGGGGAATTTCATATCCCTACCTTTAGATTATTTCATAGAGACCGACCCGATCGGGAGGGAGGAGGAGTAGCCCTGTATATCCGAGACTCCCTAGACCCAGTAATCTGCAAAGTCGGGTCAGAACAAGAAGTGTTAGGTGTTGACATGACAGTGGGAAGTGGAGTGTATAGATTCATTGTTGTCTACCGTCCACCACACCAACCCATTGATGATGATTCTAAGTTATATAATGAACTTAGTGATCTAATAGGGGAGAAGATTACCATTATACTAGGTGACTTCAACTGCCATGTAAACTGGGTAGATAAAACGGGAGATGCAGAATCAAGAAGGCTCATTGACTTTGCTGATGAAGCTTTCTTGACTCAGTGGGTGACTGAGCCCACAAGGGGAACCAATATATTAGATCTTGTGTTCACCTCTGAAGATGACCTTGTCTCTAGCTTGACTGTAGATGAGCCATTGGGAGGAAGTGACCATAATATAATTAGGTTCTCACTGCAAATACCCAAGTCTAAAGTTAAATTTCAGAAACAGAGCAAACCCAACCTCAGTAGAGCAGATTTATGTAATCTGAGAAAGGGAGTTAGTGCAATGCATTTGGAAATGGGCCAAGGGGTGAATGAGTCCTGGTGCTTATTTCGAGACTGCTTTATGGCACAACAATCAATGTTCGTGCCTACTAAACCAGTTGGATCCCCAATGTCCCAACCCAAATGGTTCACACGGGAAATAGCAGCTACAATTAGGAAAAGAAAGGCAGCCTACCGCCAGTTCAAAAGAACTGGTAATTTAGTGATACAAAGTGAATATTACCAACTACGTAGGAAGGTAAAATCACTTGTAGACAGAGCCAAGCGTAACAAGGAACTCCGGATTGCAGCCTTATGTAAAGAGAATTCCAAGGAGTTTTTTGGTTATGTAAACAGCAGAAAACCAATTAGAAGCAAGATAGGCCCATTGCATGATGGGAACGGTGTCTTGCAAAACTCTGATGAAGAGATGGCAGACATTCTAAATTCCCATTTCTCATCAGTGTTCACCCGAGAAGATGGGGGTAACATCCCTGAGCCAGGCACTACTCATGAGGGTGTTACCATAGAAAGAGTCCAATGCAGTGAAGCAAAAGTTAGAGACAGAATAGGCAAATTAAGGGTCAATAAATCTCTCCTGATGCATTTCTTCCTAGGGTCTTGCGAGAGGTATGTGACCAGGTAACCCCTCACCTGGCTGCTATCTTCAATATATCGCTTGAAACAGGAGAGGTCCCATCTGACTGGAAGGAAGCAAATGTGACTCCCATATTTAAAAAGGGAGATCGCCATCTTCCTGGAAACTACCGACCAATCAGCCTTACATCTGTAGTAGGAAAGGTATTGGAGGGTATAGTTGCAGATAGAATAGTAGATCATCTTGAATCATATAATTTATTGTATGATTCACAGCATGGTTTTAGGCGTCGGCGTTCATGTTTGACCAACTTGATTGAATTTTTCCACGGTATGCTTTCTGAGTATGACCAGTGCCGGGCAATAGACATCCTTTATCTGGACTTTCAGAAAGCCTTTGATAAAGTACCTCATCAGAGGTTGATGGCAAAAACCCGTGCACTGGGAATAAGGGGCATGCTTGCTAAATGGATTGAGAATTGGCTGACTGACCGGCGCCAAAGAGTAGTAATCAATGGGGAAGCCTCAAGTTGGGCATCAGTCACAAGTGGGGTTCCTCAAGGTTCAGTTCTAGGTCCACTACTCTTTATAATCTACATTAATGATATAGATGTGGGCATTGTCAGTCGAATTGCAAAATTTGCTGATGACACCAAGTTAGGGTGTAATGCTTCATCATTTGAAAAGGTAGAACAACTACATAAAGACCTAGAGAAAGTAGGAGAGTGGTCTGAACGATGGCAGATGCCATTCAATTTGGACAAGTGTAAAGTGATGCACATAGGTCCAGCCAATCAGAGAGCCAGTTACTCTTTGTTGGGAAGTGAAATTAGTAGTACTGACTTGCAGAAAGACTTAGGTGTACTGATCAGCAGTGACCTCAAATTCTCCAAGCAGTGCCTCGAAGTAGAGAAGAAAGCCCAGAGGCTTCTTGGTTACATAAAGAGGCAATTTAGATTTAGAAACAAAGAGATAGTCCTCACTCTGTACAATTCTTTGGTTCGGCCACATCTGGAATATGCTGTGCAGTTCTGGTCGCCGACTCTCAAGAAAGACATTGCGAGGCTTGAGAGAGTCCAGGCTAGGGCCACCAAACTGATCCCATCAATTAAGCACATGGGCTACCAGAGAAGGCTGCAGGCACTAGGTCTCTTCTCATTAGAGACGAGACGCTTGAGAGGTCAACTAATTGAAGTTTTCAAACTCCTTCGTGGATATGAAAACATTGATTATCAGTGCCTGTTTAGCTTAAACACTAATGCAACTAGAAACCATGGATGGAAACTAGACTTGAAACGCTTCCGCCATAATACGTTAGTTAATTTCTTCACATATAAAATCTGCAATGTCTGGAATCAGCTACCAGCAGAGGTAGTTGATAGTTCCTCGATAGAACAGTTCAAGAAACAGTTAGACAAAGTTCTGCCAAGCCTGTTAGAGTTAAAGTGATTGTTTCCTCCTTTCCTGTACAAAAATGTCCTAGTCCGGCCTTTTTTCCTCCGTGTTAGGTACATTTCCATTTCCATACCCGCAATGCGGGTGGGAGAGGTGGGTAGGGAGAGCCTCCTCTTTACTATACTTTTCTTTCACTATTAGTTAGCAACTACTGCTACACCTACGGTACCTCCTTGGTATGGGTCGTAAGACCTTTTGAAGTGCTACTTGTCCTTGTAACTCCTTGTAACTCTCTCTCTCTCTCTCTCTCTCTCTCTCTCTCTCTCTCTCTCTCTCTCTCTCTCAGTGTTTCAACGCGTTAAAAAACTTTCATATATTCTGGTATGTCTCCTTGGGTGGTTATAATGGATGGAGGAAGGGATTGCAATTACATAATTTATTATAATGAAATAAACCTTGATGCTCCAACTTCATCAAGACTACACTGTTTATAAAAGATTACTATTAGATACTGGATAACTAATATATAATTGCTCGTATATGTCCTTATATGCTATTACAAATCTTTATAATGCTCACACATGCACAATAAACAATGTTTGAGATGCTAATGTTAATGATAACAACCGCAGAGTGGTTACAATCATTCTTACACACTCTATAATTCACATCTATTAACGTCATTAGGTATGCATCAAATAGGATAATATTCTAAATGCAAATAACAAGAAAATATATTGATACATACTCAATACATATATATCAGTTTTGATACTAGCCAGTCCTGATAATGATTTACAATAGCATCATGTTCTGGTCACTCCCGTAATTTTAACATGATCTTGAGACATGATGATTTATGAAGTATGGACAGGATGACGAGTAGGCAAAGGCCTCAACAAGCAGGACATTAGCAGCCAGCAAAGCGCCACACCCAAGGATGTAAAATGCACCCTAAAAGTATTTAAAGATCATTAGTGTGCTGCAAACGTGAAGTAATCTCCATTCATTATGATATTGTATCACAAAACAGTCTATAGTATTCATTGTTCAGTCTGTTGTTCAAAAAATATATCAAATTCAAATTCATAAATTACATCATTATAATTTTTTTCTTACAACAAAACGAACTGTACAACACTGCTGATGTTAAACTAAAGTTATAGCCACAAACATAGCCAAAAGTTTGACTAGATTCAGAGATCAGTAATTGTATTACTTGTAATGACAATGGTTATAGAGAGAGTGAGGACTTTATTATTCAGATAATTATAAGGACAAATATTAGTGCAATGAAAGAGGAATAAAGCTACACCTGTAAATGGTCCAGTGCCAAGGGTTTGGCTGCTAATCCATCTTGTCCTACATTCCCGGCTTTTTCCTGGCTTTCTTTCTCTCCTTGGTCTGAAATTTGCTTTATCTTGGCCACTTCATCTTTACTCCATTTACCCACTAGCCCGGCTTGTACCATTCGTCCCAACCTGACCACAACCATGCATATAATGCTTAAAAACATATATAGTTTTCTGCCAGTTCGGTAATTATAATAGGGCAGTTGGTAAAACCACCAATGCAATGTACTCATTTAAGGATTTTTAATATCGGCTCTTTACACTGTAAAGGAAGAAAATCACTAATGTTAACATGAATAAGCGGTCAGTGCACTATACATTACATACTCACCTACAATTCCAAGCAGACAAAGCCACTAACTTATTCCATGAACGAGCTAAGAAAACAAGTTACAATTTACATGTCTGTTACCACCGCTATAGAGTTTCCTATATATAGCCTATTAAGTCTCCTGGAACATTGTGAACGAGTTTACTGTAAAAGAATATCATTAGCAAACAAATAGGGACAGGGTGGTTGACGTACTCATCCACAATTTACAAATATTTTCACGTTTACTGATACAGCCAGAAGAACTCTAGCTTTCACTCTTGTATAGCCCTATACCTTTCAAGTACCAATTGTCCTCCTTTAATCCCCTCTCTATTGAGTTACCAATGCGCTCGTTCCGAAGCAACCCTCATATCAATTATAACTGTACCCACAATACCTGTCTCGGCTTCATGTATGAGAGGCAGTAGGTGAAGGTCAACTCCGGGAGAGACAATGGTGCGTTCCTTTTCAGTCAGTATGGGAATTTATTCCAATATCATTGTACTTGTTTAATAGGGTCTGGTTTGGATGAATGATGTTGCAACATTCAATCCAGAAATATTAGTAGTTCCACTGGTGCTGGTTTGGTTTATAGTAGTCACACGTACACAGACTCCATCAACCACACCCTTAGTGGACGAATCTCTGTACATCCTTGACATTTACGGGTGAAAGAAAAAAAAAGATAATTGCTCGCCATTTTATGTTTTGTTCACTGTTTGAGGGGTCGTTGATAGCAAAGCAGTCTGAAATCTTTGTTGGAAAAACTTTTATAAGTTTATCGAATAGGAGAGTGTCTTTGATGCCTTATGTTGCAGTCACTTAGGCTTTCTTAACGTATGATTCCATTTGGATACTGGAAGCAAGACATTACTATCGAACAGCAATTTCTTCAGCATTTTGAGGGTCGTTACCCTTCAATTATTGTCTGATTAACCTTATTTAATTACTTATTACTGCTTTCTTTATGGTCATCACAGAGAATCTCCCTCTCCATCTCCTCGTCCCCAGCATCATCCTGTGCCACACTAACCACCAGCATATAAACCCTTATCACATCCATATATCTCCACTTTGAACTTTCAGTTCTCCTGCCTGTCAGCTACGCCCTCAGTATTCTCTTCCCAATATATTCACATCACTCCTCTGTACAGAGGCCCAAGATTTCAACATCACCATCCTTTCGTCGTCTCCAAACTGTCTTACCAGAGATGTTCCCATAACATACTACTCCCTAATCCTATCAATCCCAGTCACTCCCAAAGAAAATAGCAACATCTTCAGCTCTGCCACCTTCAACTCCGTCTCGTGTATCTTTTTCCAGCGCCTCCGCCTCAAAGCCATACAATATAGCTGCTCTCACTTTTGTTTCTAATCTTACTCCTATATTCCTTCGGAATTTCTTCCATCTCAAATCTCTACTGTCACTCTTCACTCATTCCACTCAGCCTACACTCTCTTCTTCACTTTCATACCACACTCTTTATAACTCTGATATTTTGGTGTTTCATCAAAACATTCCACTATTGCTCTGTACTGGACGATATCCAAAATGCAATCAATTTCTTGTGCTTAGGGACACTTTTATAATGGGTCGAGTTTTATCTGAATCACCCTGTATTATACTCCATTGAACACTTTAGATCAACAATGAACCTTGTGACCTGCTGGATGTTCTCTGGTGTTACACTTACATGAGGTTCAGTGTGGATATGTATGGAGCTCCAGAGGGACAGGCGATCCCATACGACTGAGGAAGAAAGTTGTCACGTGCCACATAGAATCCATCACCGAGGTACCTCAAAGCATAAATCTCCGATCCCATTCTTTCACTAATGTAGGCAGTGTTCTTTTCAACTACCTGACGGACAGAGATGGCATTAATGGCTATTCAGAACGACAATATCGTTTCACATTCCTCACTGAAAGGTTAAACGGCAGACTGAATATAAGAAAAGTATAATGAAATAATAGATGTTGTTTTATTATGGATTTATGTGCATTTATGAGACTAGTTTTGGAGCCTACTTTAGTCTTTAAACAAGGGGCGGATGTTACAGTTTTTTCTAACTACCACCAGATAATTTTCATGTTCGAGGAAACCACTGCTTACGTCCAAAGAGTATAAATTAATCCATTTAACTCGTAAACAAAGATTCAAGTCACAGCTAACACCCTGCCTCTGAGAAACACATTTTGTGTTGCTCCATACAGCTTAAGTTTGGGTATTCTCTTTCTTCATTCGGATATATATATGAATAATTTCAAGACATAAGAATACATATTTACCCATTTAATACTGGCAACGTTGGATGGAGAGAAACTTCGTGTGGGATCTAGGTTGTCATAGATTAATTTAAAGATGCCCGAAGTTGCTACCTGTTAAAGGAGAAGAAAGCGTATATGATAAAGTTGCAGAAACTCTTCTGTTGGATTAAATCTTAGGATGCATATCAAATTGATATGTATGGCTTTATGGACACCACATTAATTAGTCATAGTTTCAAAGTTACTAAAAATAAATCGTAAATGATGGGGTGTAGACGACTATACAAATGTAAGTGTAATGCTTATTATGTTGATATACAGCTGTTGTCAAATAATCTCTCAACATTCATCACCTGACTGAAGTCACCAAGATTTTCAATTCAGTCATATTACCATGATGATATTGATTCATGTTATAAATATTGTCATTTACGTTATAAATATTGTCAGTAGATAAACGTAATTACATAATGGTTTCTCCTGTATTGTATTGTTTTCGTGTATTAGCGTCAAAGAGAATGTTATAACTAGTAGCCACATACCTGCCTAAACACACTCTAATTTTCCTCGCTCCAAAACCTGAAAGGAAGTGTATCCCATTACTTTTCCTCTGGATGTAAGATAATTGAAACAATGTTATTGTTAGTAATGTTATTATCATCTTAATCAAATATCTTCCATTGTACAGTTTCTATTTGACTGCCTGCATTCAATAACTTTATTTCATTAACAAGTTTCAAAGTCGCTCTTTCTGCTAAAGCTATCATTAAGGATATGGTGTCGCCAATTGACCTACAAGTACACACAGCTCAATGTTATTCTGTGTTTTATTTCCTAATTCTTTAGGGGAGGTCGGAGACATATTTAACTCTAAAAAAGGTTAAGGGTACGTGGAAGATAAAATGTTGAAAATCCTAGATATATTTGTATAGATAGAAGATCGCGCGTGCATCAACATTTGTAAGAAAAAGTGTGAAATATTGTTTGGTGATGTGAGAAGAATTTTCTTGGCGTTTGCGTAAGTCCTGGTACGCATATGGCTTCAGACACCTGTAATATACATTTCTGTCTACATTCCTGTCATTCCTGTCTACACACACACACACACATACACATACACACCCTTAGTATGAATGTCAAAAGTGGGCTCTCTATCATTAATACTATGGGAATAGTTTGTTGACACACACACACACACACACACACACACAGTTTTCTATATATATATATATATATATATATATATATATATATATATATATATATATATAAATCACTTGGTGGCACGTGATCCAGGAATATGCGTAAATCCACAAGGAAGGAAAATTAAACACGGAGTCCCAAGCGCTTTCGTGTATTCACATCTTCATGGGAAATACAGAGTGTAGAAGAATGGTTGCCGAGAGACATCGTATATACCGATACAAATAATAACTAACTGGAAACCTGAAGGTGTTGCCAGTACGAGTTCAAAGCAGTACACACCCATATGGTGCATACAAGGATATACTACCTGACCCAACTCTCATCAGACCTGATATGACCTCTAAACCAGATTATCCTCATTCATTAAGGAATAGCAGTTGGACTAATCTTATTAACAATCTTGTCTATGATGAAACTATCCAACTTGTACATACCATTGTTTAAATTCATATTAATATTTTCTGTGTGTTTAATCAAACATCATAGAGTCAAGTTTGATTAAACACACAGAAAATATTAATATGAATTTAAACAATGTTATGTACAAGTTGGATAGTTTCATCATAGACAAGATTGTTAATAAGATTAGTCCAACTGCTATTCCTTAATGACTGAGGATAATCTGGTTTAGAGGTCATATCAGGTCTGATGAGAGTTGGGTCAGGTAGTATATCCTTGTATGCACCATATGGGTGTGTATTGCTTTGAACTCGTAGTGGCAACACCTTCAGGTTGCCAGTTAGTTATTAATTGTATCGGTATATAAGATGTCTCTCGGCAACCATTCTTCTACACTCTGTATTTCCCATGAAGATGTGAATACACGAAAGCGCTTGGGACTCCGTGTTTAATTTTCCTTCCTTGTGGATTTACGCATATACAGGGTGTATCGCGAGGTATATCATTAAATTACACCAGAGATATAAAATATAATTTTGAGTATATTTTGTTGTATAAAGTATGCTGTGTGTGATCTCAGTAAAGTACAATGAATACTGATAAAAACTATTTTAACGTGTGTTATCAAATGGCGGAGAGCGTCGGAGGGAGTGGTAGCCTAATATGTTTTTCGGACCAAAGAGGCCTTATTTATTTCATCTTGATAAGTTTTATCATTATTGCAATATTTATGTGATGTTTTTTAATGTACATTGAATCATATTTTCAATGCAGAGGGATAATACCAGGCCTGTATAAGAAGAAAATCTGTGAAATGTAGGGAAATGCTAAGACTTGCAGGTTTGCATTATGTCGGGTAAAGTTTACCTAACCTTCAATAGATATTAATCATATTTCGTCGAATATTATTTATACAGGCCTGGTATTATCCCTCTGCATTGAAAATATGATTCAATGTACGTTAAAGAACATCACATAAATATTGCAATAATGATAAAACTTATTAAGATGAAATAAATAAGGCCTCTTTGTCCGAAAAACATATTAGGCTACCACTCCCTCCGACGCTCACCGCCATTTGATAACACACGTTAAAATAGTTTTTATCAGTATTCATTGTACTTTACTGAGATCACACACAGCATACTTTATACAACAAAATATACTCAAAATTATATTTTATATCTCTGGTGTAATTTAATGATATACCTCGCGATACACCCTGTGTATATATATATATATATATATATATATATATATATATATATATATATATATATATATATATATATATATATATATATATATATATATATATATATATATATATATATATATACACTATAAATGGCAATCCGTCTCTGATTGTCCTCTTATAACTCGAAAACGGTTACACCTACATCCTAAACCCATATATATTCTGAATCACCATCACCAGGCGTAGGTTTTGGTATGACGTAACATGACGTAACTCGACGTAAAAATTATGTCATCTACTAAAGATCCGCTAAAATAATCCGGTTTCACTCCCAAAACTATATATTCTGATTCAGCACCGCCGGCAAAGAATTTTATGACGTAACATGACGTAATTTGACGTAAAAATTACGTTAAAATGTCAAATATTCTATTTAAAGGTTAAAATCATAAAGAAGAGCTCGAATTTTTGTTCGAAAAGCTAAAATCGCGCTCCAAATGTACCGCTCGAACAGAAGCTCGAACGGATTAGAGAGAGAGAGAGAGAGAGAGAGAGAGAGAGAGAGAGAGAGAGAGAGAGAGAGAGAGAGAGAGAGAGAGAGAGAGAAAGAGAGAGAGAGAGGGAGAGAATTTATGTGTGTAAGAGAGAGAGAGAGGGAAAGAGAGAGATAGTGACATCACATGTGGGGTGTTATGATGCAACACACACAAACACACACACACACACACACACATTTACGTTTATTACACACACACACATATGTACGTTTATTACACACATACATATGTACGTTTTTTACACACACACAAACACACGCACACACACACACACACACGCACATTTGTACGTTTATTATACACACACACATATATGTACGTATATTACACACTAACACACACACAATCACACACACATATACGTTTATTACACACACACACACACAAATATGCATGTGTGTGTACGTGTGTGTGTGTAAATGTGTGTATGAAATAGTTTACACACACATACATCAGCATGACACACAGGTACCACAATGAGTGTGTGCGTGAGTGTCCTCTGTGTGTGTGTGTGTGTGTGTGTGTGTGTTCTCTCTCTCTCATACTCAGTGTGAGTGTGTGTTCTCTCTATCTCTGTGTTCATGTGTGTGTCTACTTTGTGTGTGTGTACTTTCTGACTGTGTGTATCTGTGTGTGCTTTCTGACTGTGTGTGTGTGTGTGTGTGTGTGTGTGTGTAAAAAACATACCTGTAGTAAGGCTTACAAAATCGGATTGAGATATTTCAAGTTTTTAAACTTTTTTGCTTCAAAGCGTGTATGAAGCAAATATTTTTTGAAAATGGCACCAACTTTTTTAAGCCATACTCTAACTGTTTAAGCCATACGTCTAACTGTTATAATGATCCTGACTGTATATCAATGAAAACAACTCTCACTAAAATAATAATTTAATAAAGTTGCTCGCTAAACTATAAGATATCTCCTTAGTCCTTATTCATATAGGCATCTTCCCCGGGCAGCGCCGGGTACCTCCGCTAGTATATAATATAAACAACTACCAGTACTGACTTCCGCACCTTAAGCATAACCTCGTTACTGGTGCCCACCGTCACGACAGCAACCACTCCTCTATCCCGGGCCGCCAGCAGATCCTCCAGTGAGTCGATTGTTTCATCAAAAGACGGTTTGGTGAGGTATGCAGTGAGGGTGCCCGCGTACACAGCTGTGGTAGGTATAAAATTATACTTGGTCTCCAGATGTTTCCAACGAGGCCCGGGTTAAAAGATGATAGGAACACCAATAGTAATGATCTTCTTAGAACCATATACATGTTTTGAAACAAAGAATATTATTTAGATACCAAAAATATCACAAATACACATCTGTCTACAGTCCGTCTAGTGTGGCACTTTCCTCGCAAGAAAAATAAGTAGTTCAAGTTTTAAATTAAAATGGAGCCACTTTTGCAACTTTTATGTAAATCATTAGATTTTTCATAAAAATTACCCCGTTACTTTACCCGTAATTCACTGAAATTGTAAATTCAAACGCAGAAAATTTATATTTGCAGAACAGTTAGCTTCTCCATGGGTATCCATTGAAACCGTACTTGACTGGATTCACTTGTGGGGTAGTTTCAAGCCCTCCGGGAGAAGGGCTAGAAATTTTATCTCTACTGTATCTTCAAGCCGTCGAGGAGAGACCTAGTGCTCATTCCAAGTACAGACTCTCCCTACCCAGAAGGATCGAAGGCGTTTGTGCTTGTCAGTCAGTTTACATAGTGAATACTTGACGGAAATCAATATAAAGTAATCAGTCAATCCACTCACCATACATAATGAGACAGAAGGCGTACCAGGAGAAAAAGACCAGTCTGAGTGGCCAGGAGGACGCGGGCAGCAAGTTCCCCTGGATGATGATCGTTCTGAACATATTGAAGCAGAACATCTCGACGCCCCTCAGCCCTGGTTCTGAGCCCCATTTTATCCTGCCCGAGTCAAAGGAAGGTCCAACATTCCTGCTACGTTCATTGTGTGTTGAATTGAAGGTTTGTGTGAGTTGGTGGTGAACTCGGTTGAACAAGTACCCGAGTGGTCCCATCAATAACGTCACCAGGACCAAGATAATCCACAACTGCGTCAAGAATCGGGATAATAAATAATTTAAAATATCATGAATAATATTGATCAGAGGTTACGTTACACAGTATGGAAAGGTATCTTGACAATATTTTATCTATCTGAGAATGAATCTAATCTCATTTATTTTATGTTATGGGAAACTTACAATTGGAGAGAAAGGATAGAAAACGGCTAGAGAACGATTCTTCTCCTCCGGAGCCTTGGAGGTAATGGTGGTGGAGTCAGTGAAGTATGGTTGAGAAAAATCCACCACGGTTTCCCTCGAGTCTGTGGTAACAGAGAGTAAAGGTTGGAGAAGTTATACTGGGAAGAGGGTGAAGGTATGTAAGTAATTATGGTGTGTGAAGTTAATTACAGTTGAGGTAAGCTCAAGGCATACAAGTAATGGAATTATTTCTTGCCCAACTGGAAAAGTTACTGGTCAAACAATATGGCCCCAAAAGAGGGGCCATATTGCCTGCAGTGAAGTGTGCAGTACCCTAAGGGTTTGGGATTCCATTAGAATCCAAGCTAGACCTTTAATGGAAGATGTAATGCTAGTGAAAATGTAGTTTGTGAAGTAGAAGTAGAAGTAAAAGTAGAAGATGAGCCAAATTTTGTTTGCAGATGATGTATTAAAAGCAAGTGAAATGTAAAAAGCAGAATTTGGAGGGAAGGGACAAGAGAACGGTAACGAGGTGTTGCAATCAGGTCATATTAGACAAACAATGGTGAATGATACGTGCATGTGTTTCAGAACAAGTATGGTTACCAGTGATGGTAAGTTGATTGATGGTGAAGTGAGCGCGCCTGGCGACGACCTCCCCAACCATCCCTGTCACTGTCCCGTCTTCAAGTACTGCTCCCCACTGATGGTCAGCAGGCACCAGCACCTGGTACCTTAGGAAAAGTGGTGGATATATATATATATATATATATATATATATATATATATATATATATATATATATATATATATATATATATATATATATATATATATCATCATCATCATCATAATTAACAGCCTCTGACCCCATCTGTTATCTCTCATTCTTGATCAATGTCCTGCCCACCTCTATTTCATATCCCTCATGACTTCGATGATGTCATTGCAATGGGAGTAACAAAAGAGAGGAAGAAAATACTTACGTAAAGTTTAGGTAGTATCCGAGAATGTTCATTATATTGATATCAATCCCACTGTCAATGACCACCGTACCGTTCTCCAGGTACTTCAATCCAAAGAAGGGCCAGTTGTCCAAAGCCGAGACTACTAACTGGCGCCCCTGGAAGTTCCGGTACAGATTCACCAAGTCAGGAAAAAGAGGATGATCCAGGCTGTTCTTCCCTTTCTCTCCACTACGACCCCTCCATACTCCAACCTCCTGGAACCTTGGTCACGTGTAATGTTATCGGTTTAATGAAGTACAGAAACATCCAATATCTTAGTAAATAGTACATGATTATTATAAAAAGTGTTGCTGATCAACGTGTCCAGATAAAGTCCTACACAAGACTATGAACATGTGTACATCTAAGCAACACTAATTATTACAACACTATATATTACTGTACAACACTATGAATTACACCCATGGTGATGGGTGGGTCTATCTTTGTGAGGGTTTGAGCTTCCTCTACCTCCCATAGCTCGCTCTTTCTTATTCTCCTTCTTATTGTTCTTCTATCCTAATAATGAGGCGTGAGGATTAGGCGGCACCAGCGCCCACCGTCAGCGAGGGGGGATTTTATCACCCATCTGTGGCGGTGCAGTCAGCCTCAGAGGAGGGGTTCTGGGTAACCCCGTCCTCTGTTATAGGCGTGGGGATGTGGCGACCCCATCGCCCACTATTTACGATGCAATAGCTGCGGAGTGAGGGGCACGGGAACCCCTCCTCTGTAAGGTTTCCCTAACAAAATTCGTTATGGAGCACATACAAAGGAAAAGGGGGGAGGGAAGTGAATGTACTTCCCGAAACCCCAAGAATATAAAAATTGGGACAATGAATGTGCGTGGATGTAGTACGGTTGTAGGTAAAAGGGAGGAGATTGGGAGAATATTTGTTGAAAGGAAGTTGAATGTGTTAGCATTGAGTGAAACAAATTTGAAAGGGAGGGGTGAATGTGAGTTAGGTTGTGCGAGCGATAGAGTGTCAGGGGTGGAGAGGGGAAGAGCTAGGGAAGGAGTGGCTTTGATATTGAGCGCAGAAGTGAATCGGAGTGTGGTGGAGTGGAAGGAGTTGTCGTCAAGGTTGATGTGAGTAAGAATAAAATTTGGTCAGAGGAGACATGGGTGTTTGTGAGGAGAGGGATGAGGTGGAGAGAGGACAGTTTTGGAATGAATTGGAGGTGTGTATATGGAGTTTTGGGCAGAATGTGAACATCGTATGGGGGATGAGGTAAGAGAAGGGGTGGTGAGTAAGTATAGGGTGTCGGAGATACATGAGAGTGGTGAGGGAATAACTGGGTTATGTGTAGAAAGAGGGCTTGTTGTTGGAAATACAGATTAGCCTAATGGGAGGATGGTAGACAGAGCTTAAATGGACTATGTGGTAGTGTCAAAGACTACTTTACAGTATCTGTTGGATGTTTAAGTATTGAGGGGGGAAGGGGGTGGTATTTCTGACCATTTCCAAGTAGAGGGTAGATTGAGAGTGGGTTTACGAGTGGTGCCAAGTAATAAGGAAGGAGTAAAGAGGGCCTTAAAAGAGAGTGAGTTGAGCAAGAAAGAGAAGACGGAGGATCAAGAGGAGATTGCTAGGAATTGGTAGGCCCAAAAGTGGGGTGTGTAAATAGGAGAGGAAGGCCACAGGGGAGGTGAATAAACACTGTGAAAGGAGCTCTGAGTGGAAGGAGGTATATCTGTGGAGCAAGGTAGAGTGATTGAGCTTGACAGAAACGAGTGGAGGAGGGTGGTGAATGCTTAAAGAGTGGACGTGGCTTCATGGTCCTTGGGGGAGGTGCCTGCATTGAGTGTGGCCCATGGACCGGCTGGTTGCAGGAGGGGGAGTTGGCCCTATAGTGAAGTGGCAGTGGTAAACCAGCTTTTGCTGTCGGGCCTTGCTATGGATGCAAACAAAGCTGTGCGCCTTTTGTCCTACAAAGAGATGCGGTTGTGCTGTGGGGATTGCTCCATCCTCCAACAGGGATTCCCTGGGGGTGTTGAGTGTCTGTATGGGGGAGTTCTATGATTGTGCATTTCTGTTTCGGAGGGTGTGCGACGTGACGGGGTTACCTCCAGCATGGAGATAAAGGCCTGGTATATATATGTATTGTTATGTATCCCAGAATTTGCTGTTACTTTGTACAAATGGACTAGCCTAATATTTCCCACGGTACTCGTGTGTTTGTTCGTGTTTGCGTTTCCCAGACTTTGTGTCGCCTCGAGGATAATTCGCCACGAGCCTTTCCACCCCCCTTCCCTCTCCCTCTCCTATATCCTACCCCAACCCAGGGGGTGGGTAACCCAGTATATATAAAGGGGGAGGAGCGTCTTTTAGGGCAGACATTAGTTGGTATCTGAAAGGTGAAACACATGTAATAAGCTGAGAGACAAGGAAGCCGGTTCTTGGTTTGCTGGAGGTATTTTATATATATATATTATTCTTCCCATACATTCACACTTTCATTATTTTGTTCTATATTCATTCAAGCATAACAGTGTATTGTGATTATTATTATTTTTATTGCCGTATGTATTACGTGTGTGTGGTTGAGCTTCATGTGTGATATTGATCTTGTCGTAGTTTAAAGTAATTATTCTATTATTCTATTATTAAAGTAAGTCATCGTAGAGTAAGTAATAACTTGTGATATTCATTTATTCATTTCTTCATTATTGTATGTCGGGTAATTCTATCGTATTCTGTTATAAAATAATTTCTTGTCACGTAGTTGATTCATTTTCATTAAATATTTTATTGTTAAGTTTTTAACCAGTGTGTTTAACTCTCCCATTTACATAGAACTCTGGATATGTTCGGTTGTTGGATGGTATTATTGATTTTCCGTAAGTAAGGTTAATCAAAAGGGACTCAAAGAGGGATTATCTTGGTGTGTGGCCCTGTAGCGCATCCGTAACAGTATGTATGTATGTAATTACATTTCCATAGAACTACTAGAGATAATATTGTCCCACTTTAATGGTACAGAAGATAAAATATGCAAAACCTTTTGTAATAAGAAAAGTTCATATAATACCTTACTTGGTTCTCCTGATTCACAAAGGACAACAAAATCTTGAAGTTATATGAGTTTACCAGGTGCTACCAATCCAACCTGGGGGTATAACAATATAATTATTTAGTAAATAATATCAAGGTTTATTTGGAAAGTTGTGGCAAAGGTAATACAGAAAAATTCATGAAAGGTGAGTTGTCGCATCAATACCTGGTTCCACCTTAGGCAGACACCACGAAGTAATTAAACATACTACTTGGGGGAAAATAGATAGACAGACAGACAGATAGAGAGATAGAAAGATAGACCGACAGACAGACAAACACACGTAAAGGAGAGATAAACAAAAAGAAAATGATATATAAAGAAATAGAGACAGATATATAAAAATAAAACGAGAGATACTCACCAATGACCCCTCTCTAATATTATGAATTATGGGGTCCAGTAAGTTTTGCCTCCTCCCCAAACACCAGCCATCTCACCCGCCCTCGACTCGAGGTATATAGCGACTGACCTGATGAAAATGGCTGTGTAAATTGTTCTTCTGATGAAACTTTAATTGGTAGAGGTTACAAGAGACAGGAAATTTATTAAATACAATGCAAAAACTATCTAAGCATGCAAATGTTGTCCTTGTATTCAAAATTAATTACGGATGACAGAAAAAGAAAACTGTAATTCACCAATGTCCTGTCGTTATCTTCAAAGAAAAAACTCATCAGCTCACCATGTCAAAGACTGTCCATGTTGTGTTGGCAGAGCAGAGGAGGACCATGTACCTCAGGTCGTTGGTGTGGAAGGATGTAAGGGCGACCAGCAGCTGGGACAGGTCAGGGGCTGGAGTGGCCGTGAGGATGGTGGTGGCCGCCCACCGCTCAGAGAAAGACTCAGCCAACTCCTTCACACCTAATGAGTGAAAACACACACACACACACACACACACACACACACACACACCACACACACACACACACACACACACACAGTCATACATGAAGTAAGTAAAAGAAAATTATTTATTATTTATTCATAATGAGTATAGTGACAATAAAAACACACCATTTTTATTGTGACACTACAATACATCCATATTATTTTGGTTTCCCGACCTGGCAGAGTGTAGTCATGAATGATGATGACCTCAGTGTGTTGTGAAGGCTGCAGCAGGAACCAACACCAGAGACGACAATATAACTCCCTCCATGTTGTCCTTTGGTGGTCCAAAAATGAAAAATAATTATATATAATTAGTTACCTATACAGGGTGTCCCAGAAGTTCGTGCCGAAAATCAGGGGGTGTATTCCTGGCACATAATTGCATGTAAATTACTAAATGACTATTTTGGCAATTTTTCAATAATTTTCGAGTCATATCACCTTAAGGGGGGTGCGGGAGTAGGGGGACAGGCTTGGGGGGGGGGGGGAGACTGGGGGGGTGCGGGGAATAGGGGGAGAGGCTTGGGGGGGTGAGAGAGTAGGGGACAGGCTTAGGGGAGTTTAGGTGGGTGCGGGAGTAGGGGACAGGCTTGGGGGGTTGCGGGAGTAGGGGGACAGGCTTGGGGGGGGGTTTAGGGGGGTACGCGAATAGGGGACAGGCTTTTCTACCCACCCCAAGCCTGTCCCCCTATTCCCCACACACCTCAAAATCACTCTCCAAGCCCTGTCCCCTACTCCCGCACCCCCTTAAAGGTCTACCAGGAATGTGCTTAAATCTAGAGATTTGTACAGCCCCGATCCACAGTTTCTACCCACACCCAGACTACTCAGAGGTGAGGAACATATGCCCTTCTGGTCGGGAGCTGCGAGAGTTCTGGCGCTATACTCACCATACATTGCTCCAGACATCCCTAACCGAGAGGAATTGTGGCGCCTTGTGGAGGCCAGCGCGGCACATGTATGAAACAATCCTGAAGTCATGGAACGTGTGCGACAGTCACTTCTGCGGCGGGCTGCAGCATGTATCGAGCAAGGAGGACGTAACTTTGAACATTTATTGTATATGTTAATATCATAATACTCAAAACATGTTTTCTCCTGTTAATACATAGAGTTTGTCCTTTATAAATGTTTCGTTAACGAACACTTATTGTAAATGTTACTGTCATCATACTGAAAATAATGTTTTCGTTGTTAATAAATCAAGTTGTCCTTTGTAAATGTTTCATTTACGAATATTACTGCGAACTTATATACCGGAAATCATATGCTGTGCAGTCGGGGCAAATAGTCCTTGATCAGGGTGCTCCTTTACACTCTGTTCCAGGACTATTTGCTGCGACTGTACAAACTACAGCTTTTCGCACATTCCTAACTAACCTCTCACAACTTTGCTGCCTATCGTATGACTTTATGGTAGTTAAGTAATTTCACGTCTCTGTAATATTATGTTATGTTACAATCTCTAGATTTAAAACACATTCCTGGCAGACCTTTAAGGTATTATAACTCGAAAACTAATTAGAATTGCCAAATTGGTCATTTAGTAATATACATATAATTATGTTGCCAGGAATACACCCCCCTGAATCTCGGCACACACTTCTGGGACACCCTGTACATAGTTACCTACAGTATATGAAGAAATGTATCACTCAGCAAAAAAAAACAATGCAAGATTGTTTTCATGCAAAAAATATACATTTATTCACATAATGCAAATATAACAGAACTATAATATTGTGGTAGTTGGTAAGATTTGAATTCATATCAGGGTTACTTTTGTACCATATATAATACTATTTAATCGCATATAATTTTGTGCGTTCCGTACACCATAAAATAATTACTTCTTGATGTAGTATGACTAGAACACTAAGATACTCACCATATCACTGCTAGAGTTAACTGAAAATTATTATGTATTTCAAAAGAACTGCAAGGAAATATATGGGTAATTATTTCTCTTCAATGTACAAATTTGCTTTACAATATTGATCTATAACAAAATGTAAAACTTAATTAGGAAATAGTATAAGTCTTTCTTTGGCTTTAGAAATTTGATAAGATCACTCGAGAGAAGGAGCATCTTCTATGGGAAGCAACTCACCTTCTACGCTGACTGGTTAGACACTCCTCAGAGAAGTGTTTAGGGAAAGATTTATAGTGGTGTTTGAAGTGCAGCGCACATGTGCACTAGCCTCTGTTTACTCTTATCCCGACTGTGTGTGTATGTTTGTGTGTGTGTTTGTGCATATGCTTGTGCGCGCGCGTGCGTGTGTGTGTATGCAGTGCGAGTGAATGATAGAAGGGAAAGAGGGAGAGAGACAGGACAGCAAAAAGGGTTCTATTACAGAGCAGCAGCACACTCACGGAAGAATGCGAGGATATCAGATGGCACCACAGAACTGACATATGGCAAGCGAGGCACATGATTCAATAGCCGAGTATGTGTCACTCTTAGAAGGTAGAACAAAGATCTGACTTTGAAAATTTTTCAGGTACAGTTCAAGATCAAACCAAATCAGCTGGGTCATCGAATTGTTAGAAAATGCCTTTAATGGGAAAATAGAACTGTATAATTAGAAGTAATCTGCATTGGTATATTGGTGCTTTCCATAAAAAGAAGGGAATTCTTATCTATCTCGAAACCCAGTGTTATTACAACTAAGAGTGACAATATATCAACATGGATATATTTAAAAAGACAAAGATATCATTTTATCAATGTGTGAAAGAAAGTGAGACGTAACTCAACGAAAAACTACAGAAGAGACGAGAGGAGAGGGAGAAGAGAGAGGAGAGAGAGGGAGGAGGAGGTAGAGAGGGGAGGAGAGATGAGGAGGGAGGGGAGAGAGAGAGAGGAGAGGAGAGAGAGAGTGAGGAGAGAGAGAGAGAGAGAGAAGAGAAGAGAGAGAGAGAGAGAGAGAGTAGAGAGAGAGAGAGAGAGAGAGGAGAGAGAGAGAGAGAGAGAGAGGAGAG
>JAWQEG010006920.1:0-24985 GCA_033782935.1 Petrolisthes cinctipes
GGTAGTGGGGGGTGGGGGGGGCAGGAGAAGGAGGGTGATGTTGGTAGAGGCAAAAGAAAAAGGACTGTGGGAAGGGAAGTGCGGTGGGGGGCGGGGGGCGGTGGGGGGGGGAGAAGAAAGCGGGGGTGTGGGGAGAAGCCAAACAAAAAGAGGGGCTGGCTTACTGAAGGGAGAAGAGAAAGGTTTGGGGGGGGGGATGAGGGGGGGAAAGGTTTGGGGGGGGGGATGAGTACTAAAAGGAAAAGAATAGATTAGGGTGTTGGGGTACTATACTAAGATGGGGAGAGAGAAAGAAAGAAGGGGGAGAGGTGAAGAGAGAAAAAGAAAGAAGGGAGAGAGGTGGAGAGAGAAAGAAGGGGGAGGGGTGGAAAGAGAAAGAAAGAAGGGGGTGAGGTGGAGAGAGAAAGAAGGAAGGGATAGAGGTGGAGAGAGATAGAAGGTGGGGGAGAGGTGGAGAGAGAGAGAAAGAGGGGGCTGAGGTGGAGAGAAAAAAAAGAAGAAAGAGAAGGGAGAGGTGGTAAGAGAAAGAAAGACTTGGGGAGAGGAGGGAGGGTGTGTGTGTGTTTGTTGTGGTGAAATATGAAAAGGCAGCCGTGAAGGGAAGGCTACTGCCAGAGGGTGAATAAGAAAGGAAGGCATACAGTATAGACCAGGGCAGGTATGTCGGTCTTATAGGGAGAACGGACAAGGAAACAGGAGGATGAAAAGGAAGGCAAGTACAGGTAGGACAGAGAGGAAAGTGAAATATGAGTGAGAGATGATGGACAGAGAGGAAAGTGAAAAATAAGTGAGAGATGATGAGCAGGAAGGTGAAGAAGCCAAGAGACACGAAGGTGATAAAAATACAAAAATAAAAGAGGTGAATATAAGCAGAGACGAGAGAAAGGGGAAGAAAAAGGAGCGATCTATAATAATGATAAACAAAAGAGAGAGTAGACTAATCCTCTAGAACAGAAAGACAAGATAAACAGAGAAATAAAGGTTACAACACAAAATAAAAATATGATACAAACATGAATAAAACAAATATGAAATAAACATGGAGATTTGCGAGAGGAGACAAGAGCTGAGAGAAAGGAAAAACAAGAGACCAGGAAGCGGAAGGAAGCATGCATGAAGGTGGAATAAGAGAGAACACGTACGTACTTGAGAAGAACTGGGAGGTGGTGCGAGAAAACATAAAGATGAGAGAACCAGAAGGACAAATAAGGTGGGAAAATAGTGGGAGATATCAGCAAAAAAAAAAAAAAAAAAAAAAAAAAAAAAAAAAAAAGAGAGGAAAGAGAAACACAAAACGGGACCAGGATTAGAAAAGTAAGGGAGGAGCTAAAGAAGGAGAAAAAGAATCACAGCCACCTGTTCTCTCTCTCTCTATCTCTCTCTCTCCTCATCTTCTCCTCCACCCATGAACCTTTCTCCACGGGCACACCCTAACACACATATTCGGTATATACTTACTTACATACTCATATTCATACTCAGTCACACACAAACACAAACTGTATTTTACTATTACTAAACATATACACTGATCACACACGCTGAAACCATCTTAACACACACACACACACACATTGTATTTCACTATTACTAAACATATACGCTGAACACACACACACACACACACACACACACACACACACGGGTCAGGATGGCTAGGAAAGTGGACCCTCCCATCTCGACGTGACACTCCCGCGAGGACAAGTTTAATAAGACAGCCTGCGAGATGGCGGAGTTGTGCAGACGGGAGTTGAACTGGAAGGAGGTGGTAAAAGAAGGAAGAAATGCAGACGGGAGTACGTAGGGTGAAGGAAATGAAAGAGGGAATGAAAGGATGGAAAAGAAATAAAGGAGTGAGGGTAAAAAAGGAAGGAAGGAGTAAAAGGATGGAGAAAAAAAAATAGAGAAGGTGGAAAATGAAGGAAGGAGTAAAAGGATGGAGTAGAAAGGAGTGTAAAGTTTTAGATGCCGAGGGGAGAGCTGTGGGTGGAAAATGAAGGAGTGAAAGGGCCAAATAAAATAAAGAGGGAAAGCGTATAGTCTAATAAATAAAAGAAAAAAAAAAGTGAAGAGGCGAAAAGGAGACAGGAGTAGAAGTGGATAAAGAAGGAAGTAATTAAAATGAAAATGTACAGATATGATCAATAAAGAGAACATTACAAGTGAAGAAAAAGTTGCAGTGTGACGGTAGCAAAGGAAAGAATCGCGACTGTGCAGGAGGAGACTTGAAGAAATGGAAGTGGAGACGGAGGAAGGCAGTGGAAGTGAAGAAAAAGAAGGGTACACTGTGGCAGACAGACAAGTTGTAACGTTGGAGAGATGCTGAAGAAAATAAGAGGATGTGGAAGCAAGCCTGGAACAGACGAAAACTTGGGTCCTGGAATAGAAAGGAGGCAAGTGGAAACAAGAAGAAAATTGGATCTGGGTCTGAAAAAGAAAAAGAGCTAGAGACAGACACAAACACAGATAAAAAGATAGATAGAGATAGAAATAGACAAAGATAGATAGATAGATAGATAGAAAAGTACATAAATAGATAGATAGGTGGGTAGATGATAAACAGAGAGAGAGAGAGAGAGAGAGAGAGAGAGAGAGAGAGAGAGAGAGAGAGAGAGAGAGAGAGAGAGAGAGAGAGAGAGAGAGAGAGGTAGGGAGGTCACGGGGTTCCACGACCATAACGGGACCCTGCTCACCCTTATATACACCTACCCTTACCTCACCTACCCCTGCCTCACCTAACCCTGCCTCACCTATACCCTTGCCTCACCTACCCCCTGCATCACCTACCCCTGCCTTACCTAGCTCTGCCTCACCTACTCCTGCCTCACATACTCCCTATCTTACCTATCCCTGTCTCACCTATATACTCCCTACCTTACCTACCCCTGCCTCACCTACCCCTTACCTTTCCTACTCCCTATCTCACCTACCCCTGCCTTACCCATCCCCTACCTTTCCTATCCCTGCCCCAACTTCTCATACATCACCTTTCCATGCCTGATTTACCTCAAACCTAACCTCCTGAGCCGTGTAATCTTACCTGCCTCGCCACTCTAATCATCCCGAGTTTACCTGACCTTATCTCCCTCATTAACCTACCTGCTTCATCAGTTCAACCCTGCCCCCTTACCTGCTGGTTCCTTGGCCTCTGTTTACCTGTCCAACATTACCTGCCTCGTCAGCTTAATTATCGTCCATGTTTCACACCTGTCTCATTTCACTTCTTCACCCTGCATGCCAGCCTTCATCCTACCTGTCCTACCTGCCACATCCTTCCTAACTGTCCTACCTGCCACATCCTACCTGTCCTACCTACTACATTCTACCTGTCCTACCTACTACATTCTACCTGTCCTACCTGCCACATCCTACCTGTCCTACCTAATTCATCCAACTTTCCGGAGCTGTTCATTCATCCTACCCTGTCACTTGCCCTACCTTACTCGTTCTCCGGGTATGACCTGAAATACGACCCCAGCCCTCTGTCCACCACGCACCTTATCCATTCATATCCCCGTTATGGGCACCAGACCACTCGAGAGGGAGTCAGTGTGCCCTTAGAGTGCTGCCACAGACACCGCTCACCAAATTTGTTCACACCAGTCGCAAATTGTGTTCAACTTGGCAACTCGCAACTTTCCCTCACTGGCAGTCTTGGCGGTGTGTAAACGTGTGTAGCTATCTATTTGTGGATGTAAATGTCCAGACCAGACAACAACACCACACAACAAACAAACCCAAACACACATTATAAAGAGAGGAACACGAGGTACTATCCAAACACTACTACAGTAACAGCACATCTTCGAAAACAAGTTTCCAGAAATCTATTCTTATCGTTGGTTAAAGCGGTTATCCTAGGTCAGTAAAGCATTCAGAGCCGGGAAACAATTTGTTTAGCCTATGCTGGAATTACAGATAACACGAAAACGAATGACTTCAATAACAAATGTCGATTAAATGTATAGTATGGAAGCAACAATTATTATTTCCTCGACCCGTTTGCTTCTCTAAGAGTTGTTGGATGTCAGTAGGAGCAAGATTAGGTATCTGGAAACCTCTTATAAAGACTACCGGCCTGTCAGAGGTGTTTTATGACGTTAGTTGCTTAAACTTTTACTTCACAGGAAGATACACATTTTATACTCTCGTCAATGACTTGATTAGAAAACACTCGACCATCAGTTTAAGAACTCTGCATGCTAACCACTCGTTATTCCCGAGAGAGGAAACTCGTATATACCCGTATAAGCCAATCAGGTAGCTACAAGGTTAGAAGCTTGTATAAGATATCGGTAGTGTACATTTACCGCCTGCCAGAAATATAACCAACAATACTAGTAAAGGTGTACCTCATGACCATAAAGGAACTCCACAAGATACAACATTCAGTCTTCCACTTCCCCTTCCTGGCAAGATAGTAACACCTCAAAATGGTAGCTAGTAACACCCTCTTTACCTCCTACTTGGTGGTTACATTATGGTTGTTATCTGAGTAGAAGGTAATTGGTCATGCTCTATGTACTTGGCTCATTCATGAATAATGTCTGATAAATGATAACACAGGTATGTCATAAATAAAAACACAATGATTCTCAGTCAATAATTTTGTGGGTTAATTCATATGGATAAAATCATATCTCTCTCTCTCTCTCTCTCTCTCTCTCTCTCTCTCTCTCTCTCTCTCTCTCTCTCTCTCTCTCTCTCTCTCGAAATATAAACAATACATATAAATAAACCAATAGTGTTTGTTTAGTACAGTACTGGTGGCCGGCAGGGATCAGGCCTTGTCAAGATGGGAACGTCAAGGCGGCCGGCTGACAACCACAGAGAGGCTCACAGATTAATTTTATTGTGGTGCTTCAAAAACTCTTAGCGTCCATGCAGGTCCGGGATTGTGTGTGTGTGTGTGTGTGTGTGTGTGTGTGTGTGTGTGTGTGTTGGAGTGAGCGCATGTGTATAAGTTTAACGCATGTGTGTGTATGTCTGTGTGTGTGTGTGTGTGTGTGTGTGTGTGTGTGTGTGTGTGTGTGTGTGTGTGTGTGTGTGTGTGTGTGAATGTCTCTGTGTGTGTGTGTATGTCTGTGTGTGTGTATGTCTGTGTGTGTGTCTGTCTGTGTGTGTGTGTGTGTGTGTGTGTGTGTGCCGGTGAAAGAGGGAGGTGGTGTGTGTGTGTGCCTGGGTCAGCTCTGGTCATCCACACGTTGCACATTCCGTTCGTCTGGCCAGGCCTCAAAGTATACACCGCGCCTTCATTCTTTCATTCGACAGACGGGCAAGGTGGTAGTGGTGATGGTGGTGGTGGTGGTGGTGGTGGTGGTAGTGGTAGTGGTGGTAGTAGTAGTGGTGGTGGTGGTGGTTGCTCTCAAAATAGCCAAGTCAACATTCAATCTTTTCCTCTCATTTATATATTTACTTGCTTATTTATTTATTTACTTACCGGGTATTTATATTTCTCTGTCTAGCACAAAAGTAAGATAAAAAATATAATATCCCTGATTTGTTCAACGTTCAATACAGATAAAATTACACACAAAACAAGACTGATAACACAGCATGGCCGGTAACGAAAGGACAAGTTGGGTGCAGTTGAAAGTTACCAAGATGCAAAAGGAGGAAAATGAAGAAACCATAAACTTAAGATGAATCCATGGGGTGTAGGATGTCAAGGATTGGGAAGAGGAGGAAGAAGGAAAAGAAATGGAGAAAAGAAAAGAAGGAAGAAATGGAGGAGGAAAACGGGAGAGAGGGTGGAGTAAGAAGAAGGAGAGGTAAGAACCTGAGGATGAAAAACAGGATGATTAAGATTAGAAAGAAATTGCAAAGAAGAGAAAGTAAATAGTGCAAAAATTAATATATACTGAATATAGGAGAAGAAAGTACAAGAGGAGAATTAAAAGATGAGATAAGACCAACAAGCCTACAACAGAAAATAATACTAGAAAATAATCAAGGAAAACACACGAATCTTTAATATGGGATTATGTTAGTAAATTTACTATGCCACCATTTCATCCAAACTATGTCAAGAAACAGACAACTCCCAGTATACGATAATGAGAGTTCTGTTTTGTGGCATAATTCAGAGTAATCATTAGCCTCCACTTGGCCCATGTCGTCTGGTGGCTCAAGTACAGTAGTAGTCATTTTTTTTTTTGGTGCATAGTATCGGGAACAGTAGAAAGAAAATAATATAAAGTTGTTAGACTCATAACTTATTCCCTTGACTAAGTCCTTCAGGTGTGACTAAAAATATTACCCCAACCTCCTTTGAATTCTACTACATAAATAAAACGGATAAAAAAATGAGTTTCATATACAGGTCTCAGTGAAAGGAGGAAAAATTATGATAGAAGGACACGACAGACAAACAGGCATGTCATGGAGATTATGTTAATATAGATAACGACGTCTAACGAGATTATCTATTTATGAAGGCGAAGAAGTTGCATGGTTGGCACAGCTCAGAGGCGTATGTAAACATGTTGATGGGATGCATGTCAGACGCTGGTGTGAAGTGATAATGAGTGAAGTGTCAGGTGGTTGGGGTGAGGTAAAAGGTGGGTAAGGTAAGATAGGTGTTGGGGTTGAAGGGTGGAGTAGAGTAGGTAGGGGTGAGGTTAGTGGTGAGTGGGGTGAGGTAAAAGGTGGGTAAGGTAAGAATCGGGTTGAAGGGTGGAGTAGAGTAGGTAGGGGTGAGGTTAAGATAGGTGGTTGGGGTGAGGTAAAAGGTGGGTAAGGTAAGATAGGTGTTGGGGTTGAAGGGTGGAGTAGGTAGGGGTGAGGTAAGATAGGTGGTTGGGGTGAGGTAAAAGGTGGGTAAGGTAAGATAGGTAATGGGGTTGAAGGGTGGAGTAGGTAGGGGTGAGGTAAGTGGTGGGTGGGGTGAGATAACAGATGGTGGGTGTGTTTAGGAAGTGGCTGAAACAGGTGGTTGGGTGAAACAATGATTGATGTGAACGAAGAAGTGGTTAGAATTGAAGTAAGAATTGGCAGGTATGAGGCAAAAGGTGATAGGATGAAACTAAGGAATGAGGTTGAGGTGAGGAATGAGGTGGTGGGTGAGGAATGAGGTGGAAGTGAGGAATGAGGTGGTGGGTGAGGAATGAGGTGGTGGGTGAGGAATGAGGTGGAGGTGAGGAATAAGGTGGTGGGTGAGGAATGAGGTGGTGGGTGAGGAATGAGGTGGTGGGTGAGGAATGAGGTGGAGGTGAGGAATGATGTGGAATTGAGGAATGAGGTGGAAGTGAGGAATGAGGTGGAAGTGAGGAATGAGGTGGTGGGAGAAGAATGAGGTGGTGGGTGAGGTATTAGGTGATGGGTGAGGAATGAGGTGGTGGGTGAGGAATGAGGTGATGGGTGAGGAATGAGGTGGTGGGTGAGGAATGAGGTGGTGGGCGAGAAATGAGGTGGTGGTTGAGATATTAGGTTGTGCATGGATGAGGCTTGAGGTTGTTGGGACGAGGCCAGAGTTGGGGGAAGTGGTGCTAGAAGTGATGTGAGTGACAGTATAAAGCAAAGGTAATGCGATGTAGCAGAAAAACTATTGCTGATCTGTTCTGGTTGTTTGGGCATTGGTATCACTGAGGTTCGTCACTCAAGATTTCACACACTGACAAGTTTCCCACTGACTGAGATGAGCAAACTCTCATAATTCTGAATACAGGTCATGCAAATATACAGTAGTACCGGTATACGTATAAGAAACTAGTTGAATCGTCGAGCTTTAATATGATAATCACTACATTTACTGTTACTCCCACTCTCCTGTTAACCCACCAAGCATTGCCAACCTTACCTTGCAGTACAGATTGATTCCCAAGAGTGTTATACGAGTGGATTCCAAAAACCATCAAAGCTCCTATTCATAAGTGTTGTAGCCTTAAATCCAGATGTCAAAACTCCCAGGATCCTTTGGAAAGGTTTTACGGGAACAGAAGAGTGGCATCGCTAAGTGGGTACAACGCAGCAGTGGAGCACCTAGCTGCAGTGTACATACATCAACCAAACCTTCCAGTGTTAACAGGTGTTCAGACTGGTTGGTGGTGGTGGTACCTGTTGGCCCAGACAGATTCTACGCTTCACTGACGAGAAATTTATGTTCTTGCCACCCCGTTCTATTTTTATTTTCTTATATAAAATTGTCAGGTGATTCTACATAAATTCCAGCACAATTATCATCATGTCATTCCTTGCACCCTCATCGCTGCCTCTTGTGTGGTCTAGTGGTTAGTTATGAGGGTCTGCGGTTCGATTCCCGGATATCTCTAGTGATTTTCGCCATCTTATCTACCGTCCGAATCTTCACCTGCGGCCTGAGACTGATTGTAGGCTTTAGGTTGAAATACTTTACGGTGCTTCTTTTATATATAATTTCCACCGCAAGTGATTATGATTTTTATCCAGGAGTATTTTTTTGTGTGTATACTTTCTGATAAAAATTTCCCCTTGCAATCACTGTGTGGGAACCTGACAATTATATACCGTTGGAGGACATAACTGACCATCAGACGCCACCACTACTCTTAGATCTCCATGAAAGTTTTCCTTCGTCCACCAAGATACAAGTTCTGATTTGATGTTCTGATGAAAAAAATGTTCTGTTACTCGTTTATGTAAAAGAGTTATCAAGAAATATCTACAAGTTCTGATCAACAGTTCTTCGCTAATCGCCAATTTATAAAGTCTACGTCGAGGTATCTCTGCATTACTGGATCAGAAGCAAATGTAGAAAATGGAGGTCCCACTGAAGTAGTAATCAAGCGAGGATTACACTAACACGTTTTCCTCCTTTTTCTGGTCATAACATGGTTCCCCTTGCGGTGCATCCATATATCGTAACGGAGTATACCTGGCCAAAGAATGGAGGATAAAGGCAAAGGTGTTAATGTGAAATGAGTACATTTGGCAAATGGATGGAAAGAAAAGTAAATGTGTAAGTTTGGTACATTGGAGTGCCTTGATTCCTCCAAAGTATGCCAGGAAACAGTGCCAATGAATAAACATAATGGCATCCTGTTACTTGGAATAGTATGGAGGAATAATTTACTCCAGATTTACCACAACCAACACTGTACTATGTACCCCCTTAATGTGCTGGTGAGTGTAAGAGAGAGATGAGCCTTGATGGAAGACAGGGTGGTTTCGAGGACTGTTCATTTCGTTTGGAATTATGGTTTCAGGTAATATAAAGATCAACATATAGTAGTATACATTTCGTCAGCAAGTGGAAAAACATTACTGAAATATGGGACACAAAAGTCTAGTCTGTAAGAGCCTTTACAAAGCAATAAGAGCCTTGGGACTCTAAAAGCTCTTTACTCAGGATTATAACATATGGAATAATCATATCGAGTCAGACGATGACACATAAAACATTTTGACCACAGTGTAAAAAACGTACTATTGGCCACAAGAATTCGTAAACACGCTGTTGTTTTCGAGGGTTTACAACATATAGAAATTATAATAACACTACGTAAATGAAATACAATATTTTCATTAGATTTGTTGTTTCATAATCACCGAGTCACTTTGTAGACCATTTATTGCACTATAATACCAGAATAATGACCTCTCTTTCTATATAGCCTACGTAAGAATTTCTGTGGCCAACTGTACAAAACACCGGCTCATGGGAATAATAATATAATATGCGTCAACCGAACCTATGATTGGTAAGACCAGACTCTCAAGAGAAATTATCTGTCTAAATTGTATACGAACTGTTGTGACTACAGCTCACTTCATTTTCCTGATGTGTTGGCGGTCAGTAACTTGTGGAGGAGAGACTTGCAATTGTACAGGCCAACTCCGGGTTACTAAGATCATTATCACACCAAGATTCACGAGGCCAACAGAGACAGACACTGGCAAGAAAAAGATTCAACACTGCACAATTAAAACGCGAAGAGAGAAAGCGTCAGGCAATTACACCACAATGAGAAAAAGTAAATATGGTGAGATCAAACTAAATCTAATTCTCTCTCTCTCTCTCTCTCTCTCTCTCTCTCTCTCTCTCTCTCTCTCTCATACAAACACCACCTCCTCTTTCCATCTCTTCCTCTTCCACCTTCTATCTCTTGTTTCCTTCGCCCCCTCATTCTCTCACCTCTCCACTTCACCACCTCCCCCCACCCCCCCACCTCAATAACGTCATGGCGTCAACTCGTAACTCACGTCACCAGCAGCAGGAAGCGCCCCTCGTGAGGCAGCAGGAATTAAAAAAACAAAACATTCACTGGTGGCATGAGCGATGAAAACAGTCTCCTTCCTGATCTCAATTGGCCAATCTCTTGTTAAGCTCATTGTGTCTCAAATCGTCTTGTATGTTTGGGAAATATTAATACTAAATCTGCATAAAATAGTAAAGTTTTATTGTTTAGTTATAATAGATACGATACATTTACACTCTTGAAAACAACTGTTGAAATATATATGAAATTACCAAGGCAGCCCCAAGCATTTTTACTCATGGGAAAACCCAAACACCCACGTCATTACCACTTTAAGGAGGTTATGATATTACTGGCGCTTTGAAGGGTACCGAGGCCTCCAAACTAACCCATAACACAGACTCCTTCAGAGTAGATGCTGTTTTGTGAGACGTTTTGGAGGAACCTGTGGTCTCCAATTCGCTAATAACAACACAGACCCTTTAAACCTTGAATACCGGATGACAGCTCAACTTTTTTTTACATCCAACATCAAACGATATTTTCTTTAATCTAAAAAGCCGACCTTGACTTTTAGGTTAATTATATTTTATTATCAACTCACCCATAAACATCTGATTTTATCGTTGATAACAAACACACTTGGACCAACCGCAGCCTAAATACAAATTACATATCAATACGGCCTTCGACAAGTAATAACACACACAAGGAAATGCTTGCCCCTCATCCTTGCCACCTTATGGGTCTGTCACACTGGTACGTATTTCCTCCGATTTTTTGTCCATCATCCTCCAATCTAGAGATAAATTTGCCTCGCTTATATCCCTCGTTATCCTCTACATCTCTATAAACAGATTGGAGTACGTAGGAAGCCTTAGACTGACCACAGGACGGAGGAAAATAGACCCCTCTTCCCTGCCACCTTACCTACCTACCTATCTACCCAGGAACCCAGGGACCCCAACCGAGGCGCCACAAGGGCCTGACGGATTGAGACGCCACTTGACCCGTCACAAGAGGGAAGGAAGACGTCACACAGGCGTCCTAGTGTGTGTGTGTGTGTGTGTGTGTGTGTGTGTGTGTGTGTGTGTGTACAGGTTCCCCTCCGACTTTCATTTCCCAGTGGTCTTCTTCAGTTGCATCAACCACACCTTTGCGGTCACACATAAAAAAAATAACATTGCGTGTGTAGGTGTCTGTTTGGCCTGAGTGCTTGCATGTTTGAGTGTACGTGTCTGTGTCATCCTCTTCCTACTCCTCCCTCAATAATATCATCACTATCATATAATTTCATTTTTGTTGTTACTGGTTATGTTTATCTTCAAGTATAATTATGATAACAAAAGTAGAGATATTGGGTACATGATAATGATGATCATGGCCATAACCACGACTTTATACAACCTTCAAATAATTCTGTTAAGTGGTATGGCAGAGGCAGAATGTGTCAAGGATTTCAAAATACTGATGAAACTTGAACTAACACTACCCTCCAAAGTTACACCATATAAAAACTAATTTAGTGGCTTCGGAGTTGTGTGTGTATCATGGATATACGTAATACAAGAGGACAACCGAAGAACACAACAACAACAGTTACCATACCATTCCATAATAATCTTGAGGAGTTTTCAGGGATTCGATGAAGAAAATAAATATTACACAGGACTGAACTTTAAATACAACAACTTAACCATCAGACAGCTTGAGGAACTTCGACAACAACTTAACCTCCACCACCACCACCACCGCCTTCTCCTTCATCAAACCCTATTATTGGTCTCATCATCACCATCACTCCACACACGACACACCGTCAACACCAAGAGTAGGGAGGGGTAGGTGTGTTAGGCCTCACATGACACGAAAAAAAAAAAAAAAAAAAAAAAAAAAAAAAAAAAAAAAAAGAGACAGATCTGACTGACCATTACGTCACTTGGCGAACCAGATCAATTTCACCTCCAATATTTACCCACACAACACCTAGCGTCGTAGGAGTGGCCAGCAAGAGCGGACCCTGCAAACAAAACCTGATTCGGCAAACAAGGGCAAACTGGTGGACGGGAGATTCGGCAAATGATTTTAACACACTCAGGATATAGTTCTACACTTTTGAACACTTTGCACTTACTGAGAATACGGGATACAGTACAATCAGAAATGCAGTTGAAAATAATTAAAAAAGAACAAGTGGAGTATAATAATTGAAGTGAGAAGAATGTTTGGCGCTGCTGATACGTCAACGGAGCCATTATATAAATTATAGAAAACTATATATTACCTGTCAACAACAAACGCATGAAAATAATAATTAACTCATCAACCAATCAATGCCTAGATAAAAAATTAATAATTATTGGGTATTTATATCAACTAAAGTACAGTATAAAAAACTCAGGGCCTCTCACACTACTAGGCTACCACATAATTATGTCCTTTAATCTGAGGTCTTCATCAAATTTTCACCTTCCTGAGGCAAGCGCATCCTTTAAATTTTTGTAAACACTTGAGTGGACGGAGGAGGCTAAAAGGGCCATTACCAGGATGTTACCAGTTAAACAAACACACAATAACTAGGAGCAGTCTTGTACCTGAAACCACCAAAATTTAATCACTTGTGGAACTCATAATACCCATTCATCCAGCAAAGTTTGATTGATGAAAAATTAACATACAATCAATTATGATGCAAACGATCTCAAACCAGTAAAACCTCCCAACAACGAACAGACAAACAATCCACAAACAAACAAACAAATCACCGCTAGAGAAACAAGGTAAAGGCTAACTGTACCCATCAATCCACACATTAACCACTGGACAAACGCTCAAAAAACTAACATCACAAACAAACAATCAACAATTAAACTGGACAAACAATTATTGGAGAACTCGCCAAACAAACAACAAGGGACTGGCTGGGTAAACATCAGCCTCTTCCCCCCTCACTCTGCCAATAGCTGGGGTGGGGTGGAAGGGAGGACGTTCTGACCTGTGACGTCACGAGGCGGGAAATCCGATTGTCCAATGTAAACACCAGGTTGCCCTCCCTCCCCTTCTCTCCACCTCTGGCTATTTTCTTTCCACCACTACCGCCCCCTCCCCCCAATCAATTTCCACATAAAGGTCCCACGGAGGAAAGCATAAGGACTGACACTTAAAACCCTCATCTCCACTCCTGCGTTAAGTCGTGAGTTGATGGATTTCACAGTGATGAAGAAAAGTCTCTTCTTAGGCACATTCAGAATATCATGCAGTCACCGTGATGAAAACGTGTTGCAAAATAAATACCTTCATTAACCCTTGTACTCTGGAACAGATGAAAGGGCAAGGAGCAATTAAACAGAAAACACGATCATGGGTAAGGATAAAATAAAGGGTCGGTGTGTAACAGGGACATGAGTAGGGGAAGGAGCAGTGGTGTGTAGACCTGAGTGACACGCACATTCCTAACACTGACCCGTCACATCTCAAGAACTTTCAACTCGGCTCGCCTCTGCTTTCATCGGGCGCTGCCGGCGAGGTAGGGCGAGGGGGCCCACTCCACACGCCCTTATTTAGCGGGAGAAAACGGTGGCAGGAAGCGGGCTGATGGGGCGGGGCGGTTGGGTGGTGATGTACACGGCTGGACGGGGCGCTTGTAACAGCTGTTGCTCCACAAGCCCCAGGGTGAGAGGGGAGGAGCGTGGTTGGAGCGAGGTTGTGGGGTATATTTACGATAATGAGGTGATGACTGTATCTGATTAAGCACCCACATAATGTATATGCAAAGCGATGACAACTATATTATTATGTGGATCGTCTGGCGGGATAGTGATAGTGAGGCACTCATTCAGCGACCTGAACACTGGAGTATAAAAGATTTCTCAGCTGAATCTTAGCAGAAAGGAAGAAATTTCCAGAGGGAAAAAAATATACATATTACAGAAAAGAGAGAACGACACACAGACAAGTAAGGGAGACAGAAAATGAAGGATGAGGGAGTGGAAAGGGAGAAGAGTGATACAGCAAAACTAATGTAATGTATACACTGGTAAAAATAAGGATGATCACGTAAATCAAAGGGAGAAATAGAAACAGGGTGAATACGAAAAAAAAATAAAAAATGAAAATGGGTAACGAAAAGGAGAGGAAAAATACTAAGAAAGAAGTGAAAGAGGGAGGAGAGTGGGTTGCGATTCTGAGAAGGATAGAGAAAGAGAATATTGGAGAACGTGAGGTGACTATAAAGTAACTAGAGAGAGGATAGAAGTGAAGTGATTGGAAGAAACGAAAACGGCGAAGTGACTTGGAGGTTTGGAAAAATTTAAAGTAGTCGGAAGATAAAAATTAGTGTAAAAAAATTATAAACTGTATATGAAGTTATACTGTTATAATATATACTGAAGTTATACTGAAGTCTGAAGAGATTAGGAAGATGAGAGAACTGAAATGCTGAGAAAAGATTACAAAAGTGAAGAGCGTGAGAAGTCTGAGAAAACCAAAGTGACTGGTTCGAGGGAAACTCAATACAAGTGACTAAAGCATGACAAGATAAAAGGTCAAGGTGAGTGAAGGACGCCAGACTGAACTGAGAGCAAAAATTCAACGAAAATGAATTAGATTGAAAAAAAAAAAAAAAAAAAAAAAAAAAACTAGTAGAAAAAGAGAGATGAAGGACCTGAAAGATGAACTACTGCTTCGGGCTACCTCTCTTCTGTGTCTGTGTGTGTGTGTGTGTGTGTGTGTGTGTGTGTGTGGTCGAGGAGGTGTCAGTGTGGGTGGAGGCTAGTGTAATGTGATGTATATGAGTGGTGACACCTTTGCTGTCTGCCTGATGAGTGATAATTATAGTGATGAAACGAAATGATGACTTATGTGGTGATGAAGGTAATTATGCTGATAAATATATTGTTTACTTTGACGGTGATGGTAATAATGAAGATGCAAGATTATAATGATGATATTGATGCTGTAGTTAATGGTTCTCGTACGGATAATGAAGATGTAAGATTATAATGATGATATTGATGCTGAAGTTAATGGTTCTTGTACGGATAATGAAGATTCAAGATTATAATGATGATATTGATGCTGAAGTTAATGGTTCTCGCACGGTTCTGTTATGTACTATTCAACCCTACTCAACTCTTTTCTATTCCAACACACTCAAACATTTTTACATGATTCCACCCTATCCCATTCGACTCCACCACTACCTAATCCACCCAATGATACCCACCCAACTCTATTATTCCACCCCATGCAGCCACTCCTCTGAATTTCACTCCTTGTTCCACACCACCCACTCCACTCCACTCTACTCTGTTCCACCCCACCCCACCCTACTACACCTCTCTGTAATCCACCCCATTACACTCTAATTCCACCTTTCACACCACTCCACCCCACCCCAATCTTCCACCATACACTCCACTCCACTCTACTCTGTTCCACCACACCCAACCCTATTACCCTCCTCTGTAATCCACCCCATCTCACTCCATTCCACCTCACTCCACCCTACCCGACTCTTCCACCACCTCACCCCACACCACCCCAGTCTATTATTCCACCTTACTTCACCCCAGCACCAGGATGAGGCCCACACCGGCGGCTGATGTGAGCGATTTGAATAGAATTGGGTTGAATTGAATTGAAACGACCGGGCCTTAGCCACGGCAACGAAAATTTATGATGTCCTGGGGTGCGGTGTGGTGTACAGTCACAGGGTAAATGTATGACCCTAGCTGCCTCCCACACAGTTCAACGCTTATTCTGTGTGTGTGTGTGTGTGTGTAGTTTCATGCTAATACTGTGTCCTCGTATGGATGTGACTGTGTGTGTGTGTTTGTTTCACCTGGTCTTGATCACGTCCTGGACACGTGCTCACCAACTGTTACCCTCCCGGAATGAGCTCAGAGCTCGTAGTGACCGATCTTTGGGTAAGGCTGGAACCTTTTTCCACACACCGGGATAGCGAGGTCACAACTCCTCGACTTACGTCCCGTACCTATTCTCTGCTAGGTAACAGGGGTTACACATTTAAGGAAACAATCCCAAATTGTCTCCACCCGAAACCAGGCCCTCTCGGATGTGAGCCGAGCGCGCTAACCACTACACCACCGGGCTGTGTGTGTGTGTTTATCCAGTTGAGTCACTTCTTTGTTTTCACCATATCTCTACTTCTTTTACATCCATTTCCCTCACTACTATAATAGTACCTTAACATGTCCACTTTTGATCAATTTCTTACACTGTTGAACGTAACCTTTCAACCGTATCCCAAATATAACAGGGATGAAAGAGACACACCCACCTCAATTGGTAATAAACTAACTAATTATCTACCTACCTACCTACCTAAATACCTACATAACCGACTGACTGACTGACTGACTATACGACCAACTAACTAACCAACTAACTGTGTCTACCTATTCACCTATCTACCTACCGACCTACCGACCTACCTACAGTATTTACCTAACTAACTGCTTCCGCTTTCGGCTTTCCCAATTCCTGTTAACGAGGGTTTTAATTACAAGTTTTTTTTGTCGTTCCTAGTTGTCTAAATATTAGCTGGGGCACAAAGGGTAACACACACACACACACACACACACACACACACACACACACACACACACACACACACACACACACACACGAACGAGAGAGAGAGAGAGAGAGAGAGAGAGAGAGAGAGAGAGAGAGAGAGAGAGAGAGAGAGAGAGGAAAAGGCTCGGTAAACCAACTCAACTTCACGGTGGGTTAGTTAGCGGTTTTTCTAGTCATCACGTTGCATATTTTTAGTGTTGGTTGGTAAATACTTTAGGGGGAGAATTGGGAGTGATAGTAATAGTCTCTGAGTGTAAAGAAGACAATATATGGCAGTGTAAAGTTTCTCATTTCACCCAAAAATTAACCATAAAAACATTAAATCTGCATAAAATTGTCGTAGAAAATGAATATGGTGACGTGGCATTGGTTTGAATTACACACACTCTGAACCAATGCCAGCAGACCTAACATATCGCCCTGTAAATGACATACCCACCTAAATATGGCATACCTGTCTACACATGGCATACACGTTCACACACAAGCCCACACATGGTACACCCACCCACACACATACATATATAAACGCTCATACATGTCTTGCTGTACTCGTCCACACTTGGTATACCCACTCACATAACAATACATACATACATACACAACATTCATCTACCCAAATATACACACATTATGGGACCCTGTGATGTAGTAAAAAAGGTGAAGGTAAATGCGTCCTCCTAATATTGCCACGAAACACCACCTATAAGGAAGGAGCGTGTTTCGTAATATAATCAGGATGAATCAGAAGCCTCCAATTTCCATACACGATCACAGGGTCCTTAAAACTTCCTCTTGACCCACACAACATTCATGGATACAGTCATAACACCATCTCACATGCACAAAAGCCCCTCAGGAATAAAGCATTTACTAAGCACGACAAACCCACTCCATCTGTTCTATCCATACGTTATCCATCCACACAAGTCTGCAACAACTCACCCACACAATATCGACATACCACCCACTCCATTCACTTACCTAAACGTCACCAACACATTCCCACATCACTCACCCACACAACACACACACACACATACACACATACTGCACACACAAATCACTCACCTACACAACACAAACACACACACAAATCACTCATCCACACCTTACTCACACAACACTCCATCACTCACCCACACAACACAAACACACACACAAATCACTCATCCACACCTTACTCACACAACACTCCATCACTCACCCACACAACACAAACACACACACAAATTACTCATCCACACCTTACTCACACAACACTCCATCACTCACCAACACAACACAAACACACACACATACCTCCCACACAACACTCCATCACTCACCCACACAACACAAACACACACACACAAATCACTCATCCACACCTTACTCACACAACACTCAATCACTCGGTCACACAACACATACATACCATCCGCCCACGCCCTCCCTCCAAAAAAATGTGCCACGGGGTGAAATATGTAAGAGCTCAAACAAATTATCGTCCATAACTCAGGGTCCAGCTGCCGTTGTCACCCTGAAAAATGTGCCGGCCAGTCCCGAGTCCAGCCTAAAGAGACCCAGGGGCCCACCGACCGACTCTATTAAGGGTACCCAGACCAGCCATAGAGAGACCCAAAGACCATTAACATTAATAAGGATACTGTCTTAATGGCAAATTGTGAGGCTCCTGATACCTCCTAGCTCATTATGCCTGAAAACAGATGCCCTCAGTGGTACCGTATATTGTTTTAATAGGGGATCTGTTTCGTGACATAGTTTAGAGGAATCAGACACCTTTCAATTCACTACTACTAAGAGATATTCCCTTTATGGAGTCTAGCCATTTCAAGAGACCACTGACCGACAACCACAAAACGTCACACATCACTACAACGGGACAGAGTGATCGGCTCCTTTATATGGCTTTCTTTCTTTTGTTAACGTCACTAAGGTATACCAGCTCTCTCTCTCTCTCTCTCTCTCTTTCTCTCTCTCTCTCTCTCTCTCTCTCTCTCAGTATTTGTTTCTGTTGGGTGCGCATGTGTGTGTACCTCCTCCCTTTAACCTATACCTCCCACCAGCACACAGCATCTGGGCTCCAAAATGGGAAAGGTGGAGGGGGGCGTTTCTCTCTTCACACACAACAGTTACTTGGGGATTGGACACTCTCACATTCCAGAGGTTAGAAGGAAAAGGCAGAAAGAGGGAAGTTAATAATGAAATTGAGAGAAGAGAGAAGGAAAACTCAGGAAGAATGAAGAGGAAAGAAAATATAACTAGTCAATTCAGGAAGAAAGAGAGAAAGGAAGGTTGAAAGGGGAATGAATAAAGTAAAGAAAGAATGATGAAATGACCATAGGGACAGGGTATGCACAAAGTGAGAAGGGAATAATGTGGAAACTGTGAAGTGAATGGGGTGGAAGAAAGAGGGAAGGAAATGGGACAGGATAAAGACGGAAGGCAATGGTGTAGGAGACTAAGAGAAAGAGGGACCAGAATGGCTTTATGCACAATCACATTCGCAGCCCAAATACCACTAAACTTGGCATGGAGAAAGTGAATCAACAGAGGAAAGACAATCACTTAATGACTGTCTATCTATCTACTGTACACGCCTACCTCTTCTTCGGTAATTCTGTGCTCTACCTCTCCTACCATCGGGTTTTATTTGCATCTGTCTTTACGAATACATTTAAACGGGCATGTGATAAGGGTTAACCTGTTGCCAGAGAATGGAACTGCTACCGATTCTTTAAAACTATACCACACAAAAAAAAAAAAAAAAAAAAAAAAATAATAATAATAATAATAAAAAAAAAAAAAAAAAAAAATCCCACACTCTTAATCTTTTTATATGTCAAGGGTAACAATGTATGAATCTGTTATTGGTAAACCATTCATACTGGTGCATTAATTAAGGGGGAGGAGGTACAGTGTTGGTAAATCTGGAGTATAAACTGATTCCTCCAAACCCAACAACCATTATTTTCTGTTAATCTGGTCCTTTTTTTTTTGCCATACTTTGGAGGAAACAAGACTCTCAAACGGAACAAAAGTATACTATCACCTTAACACTAATACTCGTCATTCAGGATTCTTGCTAACCGAGATGACATTTAATTTTTATATATTGAATACGGGTCGAGGAAATATGAAGCACCTGGACACAGAATCATTGAGGCGCAAAATTGAATTGGACGCCACATGGAGTACTTGGATCAAGCCTGTGGTTATGTTAAGGGAAGTAACTGTTGTGGGAAAATTGGAGCACACGTAGCCCTCCGAATTCTGTCATAATACACGTCTTTACAGTCTTTTGTGGAGGGATTTTGTTGCTTGGGATATCTTGGAGGTATCAGAGCCCCCGCATTACCCACAGCAGGTTACTTCCCTTAAAGGACCCCGTGATGTAGTCAGAAAATTGGAAGTTAGTGAGTTCTTCAAACATTGCCACGAAACATCACCTATATTGAAGGAGCTTGTTTCTTGGCATAGTCAAGAGGAATTAGAAGCCACCAAGTCTCATACACGATCACAGGGTCCTTAAACTAGATATTTGTAACCAAGATCCCACTTTGTCTGGCTTTCTGTATGGTTTTTTTTTATTTAACTATACTTGCCAACCAATAAATCAGTTGAAAATATATTAATAAAATAGTTAATCAACCAATAAATCAGCCAACCAATCATGTTTCATTTCTCCATCGACATAAGAATCTACTTACGTTCACTTTTATCTGTCAACCCGTGTCTCTCTTGCCTGGTATAGTCTACTGTATAATTATAATATATGTTGGGTGTGGGTTATAAAGGACCTCCAAGCCAGGCCAACTTCCTCTGACTCAGCATCAACACAACTGCTGACCCCTTTACCCTCTCTCTCTCTCTCTCTCTCTCTCTCTCTCTCTCTCTCTCTCTCTCTCTGTGTGTGTGTGTGTGTGTGTGTGTGTGTGTGTGTGTGTGTGTGTGTGTTTGTCTCTCTCTATCCATCTAAGTAGAAACACAACTCATTTCTCTCTCTCTCTCTCTCTCTCTCTCTCTCTCTCTCTCTCTCTCTCTCTCTCTCTCTCTCTCTCTCCATCTGTCATGTTTCCTCCCTTCTTTTTTTGGCATTGTCCATACATATTATCGTTTTCTTTTCCTCCTTCTCCTCCTTTCATTATCATAGTTTATCCATATGCTTAGCCTTCCACCTCTCAGCATTTTAGCAGGACATACCACTTTCTCATCAGCATAATTTCCATATTTATTCTTCCTCTCCACTTCCTCTTGTTTCTTTTTGCACATTGCTCATGCACAAAGGTTATGACCTCTTGTGACTACCCGTTTATTATTCTAAAGTAGTTTCATCTTATTTCTTTATTTGCATTACTTATTAATATTCGTTCATTTATTATCAGTACAATTATGTCACCTAATCCCTCATTATCATGTTTAAAAAAAATAAAAATACTGAATTATTTATCTATGTATTCTGAAGTTGTTGAAAGGCAAAAACGACGTGTGGTAAAAAAAAAAAAAAAAAAAAAAATCCTCGTCCATTTACACCATCACTAATTCATTTATATTTCCATCAATTTTTGAATCATTATCTATATCTTAACATATAGTTCAGTCAACCTGGCTTCTCTCTCACTCGACCTGCCCCCTCAAGCCTCAAAGACATATCACTGGAGTACTGCACCTATTAATTTTATCCATCGTCTTTCATTCTCCGCTCCTGGGTCATACTGGCACATATTCCTCTAGTAAAACGAAGCCTGCAAGTGAATCCTCCGTCTGCCAGCCAATTAGCAAAAAATTATTGGTCTGAGAAAACCCGGTATCTAAAATGAACAAGCCTGACCCGAGAACAGAGGAGGAAGAACGAGGCACGAATAAAAAGATGTTATTGTGTGTTTGTACTCTTTAAAAGACTGGCCATATGCACCACCGGTTTTTCAAGTTCATTTCAGGTCTTTAATTGAGGAGATTTCAATTCAGACAAATGTGATATAATTTTCGTGGCGTGTAAAGGTTTCATGAAAAATTGTTCTGGTCTGCAATACATATGGCATTAAGCAAAAAAAAAAAAAAAAAAAATATAAAATAAATAAATAAAAATAAATAAATAAATACACAAAGGAAGGCAATGCATTTTGGCCAAGTGAAAAGCAAAACAAAATTCCACTACGGTGTGATAACGACTCTTGAACCTCACTCCAGGTCCACCCTCAATGCCTCCTCAACCCCCCCCCCCTTCTCTCTCTCTCTCTCTCTCTCTCTCTCTCTCTCTCTCTCTCTCTCTCTCACTGCTTTCCTTTATCTTTGTGTAGTCATGCATCATCAACACGATTGAAATCATGTGGTCACCTCATTCTCACCCACATGTTTCTCGCCATGTTATATAAAAACGTCAATGCCTTTCTCTCTCTCTCTCTCTCTCGTCTCTTCTCTCTCTCTCTCTCGTCTCTCTCTCTCCTCTCTCTCTCTCTCTCTCTCTCTCTCACCCTAGGTCATGTCATTACAACAACCTGATCCTCATTCTCTTTAAGTTCTCACATCATCTTCATTGTCTTCCTGACCACAACAACCTCATCTCCATCTTACCACACTCTTATTATTTTCTGCACCGCAAACCGTAATCACCCTCGCCTCGACCTTACCTTACTAGTACGTGCAAATATACGGCCCTAATCACTCACTTAACTCATCTCTCTCACCGGCGTCCTGCTCCTCACGACAAGAACACTCCTTTACCACGGCTTTTACATCGAATACTTTCATGCACTCTCCTTATTTTCATTCTCCTATACTCCTTGTGACTCTCTCTCTCTCTCTCTCGTCTCTCTCTCTCTCTCTCTTCTCATCTCTCTCTCTCTCTCTCTCTCTCTCTCTCTGTGTGCTTGCATGCTTGTCTCGCTGGTTTTTCCTCACTCCATTTTCCGCTAGTCATGTCTCGTCCCCCTCCCTCCCTCTAGGTGACCCAGGCTACCTCCACTACCATCCCCTTCCCTCCCTCCCTCCCCCAGACCATGCACACCATCATAAACACCCCACCACGCACACCTCCTCCCACACCTCATAAGGGAAGTAATATCTCGTGGGTGAATTGGAGGGCTACTAATTCCTCCAAGCTATGCCAGAAAACAAACTGTCCCAACACACGTACTAAGGAAGGGACCTGTTTTGTGGTGTTGTTGAGGGGCGTTTAGTAGACTTCATTTCGCCACCCAACTTCAGATTGCCTTCTTGTCATTATCATCGTCATCATTTCTATTCATGGCTTTTCTTTGTTCCTTTATTCTCTCGTTTCTTTGCTGTTATTTCATATACATTTTCGTTCTGTTCTCCCGTCACCTTTCTTCTTAATTTTTCCCCATTCCTTCTTCCTATCTACTAATAATTTCCCTCTTACCTCCTTCTATCGACTTTCTTCCAATTCCTTTTATATTTCTCCTTCTTCCTCTCTATTAATAATTCCTCATTTAACTCCTTCTATCAACTTTCTCCAATTCCTTTTATATATCTCCTTCCTCTCTACTAATTCCCCTCTTCCCTCCTTCTATCAACTTTCTCCAATTCCTTTTATATTTCTCCTTCTTTCTCTACTTTTCTTCACAGTAACCCTTTCCTCCATTCTTCATTATCCATCCCCCTTCTCTACCGTCTTTCACTTCTTAATATTATCTCCCTTATTTCTATCCTTCCCTTTTCTCTTGCCTATATTCCCCATCTATATACGCCCACTTCACAGTTATGTTCTCAATTATATCCCTTCCCCACATTCCTCCTACACTTCCTTCCTTCCTTCTCTTTCTTTCCCTTCATTTTTTCTATTATTTCATGAGTTTCATTATCCTACGAGTCATCTCTCATTTTTTTTCCACTCCATATTCATTCCCTCTCACCCACCATGCACTCCCTCTCTTCTCTAAGCAATTTTTTCCCCACCCTTCGTTCTCCCCCTCAATAGCCTTCAGTTCTCCCCGCCCTTCCTACTCTTGGTGCATTGTTTAATCCAATTATTTTCATTTCCCTCTCCTCCCACCACTTCTGTTCTACTCCCCCTCTGTCTTTGTTCCTACGTCCATTCTCCCTTCATCCTCACCCTCTTTTCTCCCCCTCGTCATGCTCCCCCCTCTCTCCACCTTGTCCCTCCACCCTTCATAAAACCCCCACGCTTCTTCATCCACCCAACACTTCCACCAAGCACCTTTTCCCTCCCTCCACTTAACAGAACACCCTGCATCATCAATCTTACATCTCTTCCTTTCCAACCAAACCATCACCCTACATCACCCTGCTTCTACACCCGGCCGAAAATTCTCCCTACACTCCTCCCCTCCACTCAACAACCAAAACTCCAGAATTACCCTCACCTTCCATCCACCATCTACCCTCTCTCTACACTCAGTACATCTCTCCATCTAGCATCTTTTCTTTCCTATCTTCTACATTTCTTACTTGATCCCCCTCTATTTTTTTTGCATATTCCCACATTTCAGAAACCCCTCCTCGAACCCTTCCACCACCACCACCACAACAACTTCTTTCCCCTTCAATTTATTTTTCCACCTCTTCCCCTGAACCCACCTGCTCCTCCACTTCCTGATCTTCCCTCTTCTATTCCACCTCTCCATCTCGTCATCCCACTTATCTTCAACCTATTTCGCCATCTTTTCGTCCACTTTTATCTGCTTCCATTTCCCCTATTTTTTCTTCCACCCATTAGTCTCCATTCTGTCAATTTTTGTATCAATTTTCTATACTCCTTCAACCCCATTTCTGTCTCCAGTTCCTAACCCCTTTATGTTTCCACCCACTTCTATTCTCCATTCCCTCCACCTATTATATATGTCCCTGTTACATGCACCTCTCTCTATCTACTCCCACCTTTTTCTCATCGCCCCCGCACCATGACCTCTAAAGGGAGGGGGAGGGGAGGGGATGGAAGGGGAGAGAAGGGGAGGGGAGGAAGGGGAGGGGGATAGGAGAGGTGGGGAGGGGAAGGGGAGGGGGAGGGGAGGGAAGGGGATAGGAGAGGAGGGAAGGGGATAGGAGAGGAGGGAAGGGGATAGGAGAGGTGGGGAGGGAGGGAAGGGGATGGGATGGAGAGGTAGGGTGGGGTGTGGTGTGGTGCTGCCTGGGTTGCCTGCTTGCTCGCACGTTCACACCAGTTCTCAGTAAGCCTCCTCCTTCCTGGTGTGTAGCCCAAGACCAATAGAATAGCCTACTCGTCT
>JAWQEG010006921.1:0-7500 GCA_033782935.1 Petrolisthes cinctipes
AATTGAAGGAAGAGAGAATGGACAGAGAGGTGTGTAGATGGATGGAAAAGAAAGTGCCAGGGAAGGAGATTGATTGGAGGGGTCCAGTCCATTCAGAGTATATAGAAAAAATATGATGATATATTACAGGAGTTACAGTCTTGTTACACTCCCACGTTACACATGCACTTACCCTTCCCTATCAATCATTCAGGCATAACATATATAGGAATAGTTTGAGTTACAAGTTATTATATATTTGAAGTATAATCACAAATATCTTTTCTACATTCGTCTCTCCTTTCTTTCCCTTTATTTCCTTCGTGTATTCTGACTCACCTCTCTATCTATCTATCACATTTTACCTCATCTTACAGGGTCTTATTTCACCTTCATATCATATCCCATAATTATAAACTGTTGACCCTACCAACCACACTGTCACTTACCTCCATCCATCCATCCAAGTTGTTATTATTATTATTTTCACTGACCCACACATTCCACATTTTATCCAACACCACCCACACTGTCACCACCACCACCAACACACCCACGACTCTCTCTTTATTACTTCCTGACCTACTCTCGCTGTAATTGCTTCCACCCCCACCCTCCACCTCCACCCTGACCACCAACCACCTGCTCTTAGTGATCGCCTCCTCATTTTCCCTGAAGTCATTGCCTCATTAAATATTCTCGTCTTCTTTCTCGATCATGTTCTTCACAATGACAGTCTCCCCTCCCCTCTCCCCTCCCCCTCCCCTCTCCCCTCCCCTCTCCCCTCCCCCTCCCCTCTCCCCTCCCCTCCCCTCCCTTCCCCTCTCCCCTCCCCTCCCTTCCCCTCTCCCCTCCCTTCCCCTCTCTTCTCCTATCCTCTTCATTCTCCCCTCCTTTCCCCTCTCTTCTCCCCACCCTTCCCCCCTTCCTTTCCCTCTCCTCTTCTCCCTCCTTCCCTCTCCTCTTCTCCCCTCCCTTCCCCTCTCTTCTCCTATCCTATCCTCTCCCCACTCCTTTCCTTTTCACCTCTTCCTCTCCTCCTCCTCATATCCCCACCCCTTCCTTCCTCCCCCTTCCCTCTCATCTCCAATCCACATTCACTCTCTCCCTTCAGTCCCACTCACCCTGACCCCCAACCCATCCCTGCCCTTCCCATCCCATCCCTTCCCATCCCATCCCATCCCATCCCTTCCCATCCCATCCCATCCCATCCCTTCCCATCCCATCCCATCCCATCCCTTCCCATCCACTCTGACTCCTCCTACCTCACTCCTCCTGTCCCTCTATCCTTCCATCCCATCCTGTAAACCTCCTCCTTTCTTCACCACTCAGCCCAACTTTCCTACGTCGTCTTTTTCTCCCTGTCCTTCCCTTCCATCCTGACCACACTGGCTTCCTCTCCTTTAATCCTCCTCCTCCTCCTCATCCTCCTCTCCTCCTCCTCCTCCTCCTCCTCCTCCTCCTCCTCCTCCTCCTCACTTTAACTCCCTATCCATCCTTCTTATTTTGACTCTTCCACCTTTTCCTCCCTCCTCTTGTGTACCCCCAACCTGAAAAATATCTTCCTTTCACTTCCATCCCTTCTCTTCTCTTCCATTCACTTTTTTACCTTCATTTCCCTTTCCCTACCCTTCCTGCCCTTTCCCTTACCCACCCATCCCCTTCCCCATCCATCCTTTCCCCACCCCTTTCCCTGCCCTTCCTTCTTTTCCCTACCCTTCCATCCCATCCCTTTCCCTTTCATCCCTTCCCCACCCTTTCCCTACCCTTCCCCTTCCCTCCCTACCCTTCCCTTCCCACTCTTTCCCTTCCCATCTCCACCCTTTCCACTACCCCTTCCCTCCCTACCCTTTCCCTTCCCATCTCCACCCTTTCCCTACCCTTCCCTCCCTACCCTCCACTTTCCCTCCCCTGGTCTGTTGCTGTTTGAATGTCCTTTGTATTCACTTTGTATTCCTTTCCTTTCCCATCCCTTCCTTCCCTACCCTCTTTCTTCCACCTCTTCCTTCCACCTCTTCCTTCCTCCTCTTCCTTCTTCCTCTTCCTTCTTCCTCTTCCTTCCACCTCTTCCTTCCACCTCTTCCTTCCACCTCTTCCTTCCACCTCTTCCTTCCACCTCTTCCTTCCTTCCACCTCTTCCTTCCACCTCTTCCTTCCTTCCACCTCTTCCTTCCTCCTCTTCCTTCTTTCCTCTTCCTTCCTCCTCTTCCTTCCCACCTCTTCCTTCCTCCTCTTCCTTCCTCCTCTTCCTTCCTTCCTCCTCTTCCTTCCACCTCCTCCTGACCCTCTCACTCATGCTTCCCAGTAATGTGATCCTGGCTTTAATGAGCACCAAGTTTGTGGCCGGTCACCTGTCTGGCTATTCCTCGGCTTGGCTTGGCTTGGCTTGACTTGGCTTGGCTTGGCTTGGCTTGGCTTGGCTTGGCTTGGCTCGGTTCGGCTCGGCTCAGACGCTTTTTTTTTTCTCCCTTCCTCAGCTCACTTACTTATTACTCCCCAACTCTGCTAACTCATTCACTCACTCTTTCACTTATTTTCCTTATCTACTAACCCACTCATCACTCCCCTTATACCTGCTAACCCACTCATCACTCCCCTTATACCTGCTAACCCACTCATCACTCCCCTTATCTGCTAACCCACTCACTCACTCCCCTATTACCTGCTAACCCACTCACTCATTCCCCTTATCTACTAACCCACTCACCACTCACCTTATACCTGCTAACTCACTCCCTCCCCTTATACCTGCTAACCCACTCACCACTCCCCTTATACCTGCTAACTCACTCACTCCCTCCCCTATTCCACCAAGAGTACTCAGAGATCTCCTTCCCTTCTACAACCTTCTCTCTCTGCTAACCCAATAATTTACCCAGTCCACTAACTCGATCACTGTCTTCTACCAGCTCATTCCATTACCTCACTTTCTATCCTGTCTCCTATCTTCAATTCTATCTCCTATCCTATCTTCTATCTATCTTCTATCCTCTCTATCTATCTATCTTCTGTCCTATCTCCTATCCTCTCTATCTTCTATCTTATCTTCTATCCTAACTTCAATTCTATATCCTGTCCTCTCTATCTATCCTATCTCCTATCCTCTCTATCTATCTCCTATCCTATCTTCTATCCTATCTCCTATCCTATCTCCTATCCTTTCTTCAATTCTATCTCCTATCCTATCTCCTATCCTATCTTCTATCCTATCTTCTATCCTATCTCCTATCCTCTCTTCAATTCTATCTCCTATTCTATCTCCTATCCTATCTATCTATCTTCTATCCTCTGTCTATCTATCTTCAATTCTATCTACCATCCTATATCCTATCCTCAATTTTATCTCCTATACTATCTATCTATATATTATTTATCGTAGGTGATTATTTTGGTGTAAAATATTTTCTCGTACACCGGATGAATATATTTTTTGTAGATGCAAAATTAATTCTATCAGACTATTGATGATGGAATATAAGTCACGTTATGAATAACTTTTGTAAATACTGATACTGAGAAAATAAAAACAAGAGGAAGGGAAGAAGGAGAGAGGATAGGGAGGGAAAGGGGTGCACGGACGAGACGAGAGAGGGGAGTAAGTGAAAAGAGGATAAAGGAAGGGGGAGAGAGGACAGTGATTGAGAAAGAGGAGGGGAGGCAGTGACTGACAATAATTTTGGAACTGAGAATGGAAGAAGGGGGATGCATGCAAGGGAAGGGAAGGGAAGAATGGAAGGATAATGAGTGTGATGGGTAGGAAGATGGACGGTGAAAGGGAAAGAGAGAGAGAAGGGGAGGAAAGGAGAAAGGGTGAAAGGGAAGGAGAGGGGAGGAAAGGTGAATGGGAAAGAGAGAGGAGGGGAGAAAAGGTGAATGGGAAAGAGGAGGGAAGGAGAATGATGAAAGGGAAAGAGGAGGGAAGGAGAATGATGAAAGGGAAAGAAGAGGGGAAGAGGTGAAAGAGAAAGAGGAGGGAAGGAGAAAGATGAAAAGGGAAGGGGAGGAAAGGGAAGAAGGAAGCTGAAAGGGAAAGAAGAGGGGAGGAAAAGAGAAAGAGGAAGGGGAGGAAAGGGAAGAAGGAAGGTGGAAGGGAAAGAAGAGAGGAGGAAAAGAGAAGGGGTGAAAGGGAAAGAGGGGAGGAAAAGAGAAAGGGTGAAAGGGAAAGAGGAGGAGAGGAAAGAAGGAAGGTGGAAGGGGAAGAGGAGGAGAAGTAAAAGGGTTGACAGCTATCAGGAAGCAAGAAGGGGAAGGAGAGGGAAATGTGGAGACAGGAATGGATAAGGATGGGGACACCGACCCCTGTCACCAACTCTTAAACCGGTAATAAGGTGGGAATAACTGTGTGTGTGTGTGTGTGTGTGTGTATGTGTATGTGTATGTGTATGTGTATGTGTATGTGTGTGTGTGTGTGTGTGTGTGTGTGTGTGTGTGTGTGTGTGTGTGTGTGTGTGTGTGTGTGTGTGTGTGTGTGTGTGTGTGTGTGTGTATGTGTATGTGTATGTGTATGTGTATGTGTATGTGTATGTGTATGTGTATGTGTATGTGTGTGTGCGTGTGTGAAGAAAGAAAGAAAATACATTTATTGCTCAGACTGTGAGAGAGAGAGAGAGAGAGAGAGAGAGAGAGAGAGAGAGAGAGAGAGAGAGAGAGAGAGATTAAGTAAGAGGAAGTGTGAGAGAGAGAGGGGGTGAGTAAGAGGAAGTGTGAGAGGGAGTGAGTGAGTGAGTGAGAGTTGGTAGGATCTCCTAAGGTTTGGGGAGATAAGCCTGGGGCCGGATGCACGAAAGACCTTAGCGGCCGTTAAGTTACCTTAGCCGCCATTTTTGCCCTTAACTCACTATGGTGGTATGCACGAAACACCTTAGCGGCAATTGTGGCGGCCATCTTTAACCTTACGGCTAAGGGTGGTCGAGAGCACCCTTTAGACGACCATAGGGTTGAGTAGTGGAGCGTTGTGCTGCCAACCTGCCCAAATTATCGTACAGTAATACCGATATTATGGTACTTTCCTCAAAATTATGGTACGCTGTCCACATCAATTATGGTATTATTATTGTACTGTGCTAATCTTTATTAATAAGCAAATTTTTAATAACCAAGTTATATTATAGGCCTACTATAAAAGAGGAAAATCACGTAGGTTAAAAATGCGTTTATTTGTTATTATTTTTAAATTATATCCTTGAATAGATGCTCTTTTCTTACCATACTTATTTATTTTGTATGTTCCGACATTGTATTGGTCTACTACAACTACCACCATTGTCCTACCACAACAACAAACATTACACAGGGAATGATAAGTTTGGAAAATCATCTAAACGGGAATCATCACCACCACATTCACTACTACCACAACTACAACCTTCACATAAATAGAGAAGAAAAGTAGACAGTAAGAGAGGAAGTAAGGTGGTCAGAAATCTCGGCATATTCTGGTTGTAATAGCTAGGCCTAGGCCCCTGTTATGAAGTAGGCAATTTCAAAGTTTCTCAATCCTCCAAACTATGCTAGGAAACAAATTACCCTATAGCCTACATACTAAATCAACGTGTATTCTGGTGTGATGTGGACGAATGGTAGCCACCAGAAAATGTGTTCTCTTTTTTTCCATTCAGTTATCATAATCATGAGTTCTTCATCAGCTGCAGTATAATTTGCAATCTTGCAAGCTTAGTAGGAGGCTCTTCTGCCATATCAAGTAATTAAATGCCAAAATAAATACTTCTATGCTCAAGAAATCTCACACAATGTTCACATTGAATGTTCACATTCACGCAATGAAAATGAGTCATTTGTTTGTTTTCTGTGATAAGCTGTCATCCCAACTGACTTCTGATTGGCTTATGTTGCCTAACGTGTCTATGAAGCTGCCCTCTCATTGGCCCAGAGAATGTCAGCTGGTGGTCCATAGTTGGAAGGGAATGGAACGAAACAAACATGGCCGACTGCTAAGATCACCTAAGGGAACACTAAGGTTGATGTTAAGGCCAATAGAGCATACAACCATAGCAGCAACCTTACCATCCCCTTAGTGAAACTGCCTAAGGTTACCTTAACGGTCACTCCGCTAAGGTCTTTCGTGCATCCGCCCCCTGGCCTGACCCATATCTTGTGTCGACAGCTGCTCTTTCCTCCTCTCAATCCCTCCCTCTCCACCCACTCCCCCTCTTCCTTCCCTCCCCCCTCTCAATCCCTCCCTCCTCACCCACTCCCCCTCTCAATCCCTCCCTCCTCACCCACTCCCCCTTCACCCACTCCCCCTTCACCCTCCTCCTTCCCCTCTACCTTTCCCTCTCTTCCCCTCTACCTTTCCCCCTCCTCCTCCCACCTCTCAATCCCTCCCTCCTCACCCACCCCCCTCTTCCTTCCCCCCTCCCCCCACCCTTGCAGTGTCTCCCCCTTCCTGCCTCCAATCCTACCTACCGAGATTATCTGTCCCTCCTTTCCCTTCTTCATTTCAGCTACACCTTTCTATCCCTCATACCTTAATTCAAAACCACTATGGTACCCCTAAATCACCCTCCCATTGGTCTGCCTTCGCCTTGTTAAAAATAAATCATCCTTCCTTCACTTCCATCATTCCTAAACTCTATTCTGGTCCCGACATCTCTTTCCTTCCTACACCTTTCTATCCCTCACACCTTAATTCAAAACCACTATGGTATCCCTAAATCCTCCTCCTATTGGTCTCCCTTCGCCTTGTTAATAATATATCATCTTTCCTTCACTTCCATCATTCCCAAACTCTACTCTGGTCCCGCCATCTCTCTTCTTCACCTCTCTTTCAAACAAGACTATAGTGGCCCCAGTCGGGAATGATACTTGAACCCCAGGCAGGAAAGCAGTCATACCATTCATTATGTTATATCCACAGTATATTATGCACATTAAAAAAAGAGGTCTGTATGTTAGTGACCTCCCTGCAGCTTCCTTTCTTCCTCCCTGGGTCTTCCTTCCTATTCTCCACATTGTTTGTCTCCACCTACTTATTCTCTACCTCCTTGTCTCCACCTACCTATTCTCCACCTACCTATTCTCCACCTACCTATTCTCCACCTGCTTACCTCCACCTACTTCCTCTCCACCTCCTTATCTCTACCTACCTCTTCAGCACCTCCTTATCTACAACTCCCTCTACTCTACCTCCTTATCTCCACTTACCTCTTCTCCACCTCCTTATCTCCACCTACCTCTTCTCCACCTCCTTATCTCCACCTACCTCTTCTCCACCTCCTTATCTCTTCTCCACCTACCTCTTCTCCATCTCCATCTTCACCCAAACATTTCCTCCCCTGCTCTGTGCGTCTTTCCCTGCGTGAGTTTTTCTACATTCTAAATGCGAAGGTATTTTGGAAGGCAATTTCAGCGGAATCTCAGGATAGGCAGGAGAGGAGGTAGGAGGAAAAGGGAGATAAAAGGGAGGGATAAAGATGGAGGAAAGGAAAGGTGAGAGGAAGTATGGAGATCTCAGGGGAAAAAGCTAAAAAGAGTCAAAGTTAGCGTGAGGGAGAAATTTGT
>JAWQEG010006921.1:12500-26166 GCA_033782935.1 Petrolisthes cinctipes
CTCCGCCAACTACTACTACTCATATTTAATTTTTTCCTCTTTTCTTTTTCCTCACATTTTTCCCTTCTCCTTTTTCCTCGTGTCTTATTTTTCCTCTTATTTAAATTCTTGCTCTTTTTCTTTTTCCTCATATTCCTCTATCTCCTTTTTCTTCGCGTCTTATTCCTCTTTCTTTCCACTTAATTAGCTTCTCCTTCCTTTCATTTCCTCTCATTGTTCCTCGTTGTTTTGTTATCTTGTTCCTTCTATTATCTGTCATTTTCTCTTTCCTCTCTTTTATTCTTATCCTGTCGTCAATCTCTCCTTTCTTTCTCAATCAATCTTCTTTTTTTACTTCATCTCTCTGTTATCTTTATTTCTTCCTTTCTTTTCTTTATTTCCTCTACTCTCCTTTCATTACATTTCTCTATTATTCCTCCTTTTTTGTGTTATTATTTTCTCTTTTATTATTATCATATTTTTCATTATTCATACTTTATCATTATTTCGTTTCTTAACTGTTAATTAGTACATTTTCCTACCTTCTATTCAACTCTCTCCCTTTTCTTCTTTTCCACTCTTTCTTTCTCTTCCTTCTATTCAACTCTCTCCCTTTTCCTCTCTTTTCCACTCTTCCTTCTATTCAACTCTCTCCCTTTTCCTCTTTTCCATTCTTTCTTTCTCTTCCTCCTTATATCTATTCCCCTTTTCTCTCTCTCTCCTCATTTACCTCCAATTTCTCTCTTGTCCCATCTCCCTCCTTCACTTTTGTCGAAGCTCCTCATTATTCTCGTCTCCCATTCTCTCTGATCTCTTTCACAAACTTTTCCTAATTTCCTTGTCTACTCCTTTCCTCTGCTTCAGTTCACCTATTTTCCTCCTTCCTGTTCTTGCTCCTCCTTCTTGTTCTTCCTCCTCCTTCCTGTTCTTCCTCCTCCTCTTCTTGTTCCTCTTTCTCTTCTTGTTCCTCTTTCTCTTCTTTCTCTTCTTGTTCCTCCTCCTTCTCTTCTTTTTCCTCCTCTTCCTCCTTCCTTTCCTTTTCCCTCCTCCTCTTCCTCTTCTTTTTCCTCCTCCTCCTCCCTCCTCCTTCCCTTCTCTTTCTCCTCCTCCTCCTTCTTCCCTTCATTTTCCTCCTCCTTCTCCTCCTTCCTTTCCTTTCCTCTCCTCCCACGTCTCATTTGCTCGTTTCCTTCCTCTTCTTCATTATCTCCTTCTCATCTTCTTTTGCCACCACTTTTATTTGTCATCTTTTCATCCTTTCTTTTCCTGGCCCCTCATCAACGCCTGGACCTTTGACCATTCTTTTCCCTCGTCCCTCCTTTTCACTTTGTTCTCGGTCTCTGTTCCTCTTTCTAATAATCCTTCTTTCTTCTCCTCCCTTTTCCCGTTTTTCTCCTTTCCCCTCCTCCTTCTTCTTCTTCTTCTTCTTCTCCTTTTCCCTCATTCTTCTTCTCCATTCCCCACCTTCTCTTTCTTCTCCTCCCCTTTCCCCTCCTTCTCCTTCTTTTCCTTCTTTCCCCTTCTTCTCCTCTTCCTCATTCTCCTCCCCTCTCCCCTCCTCCTCCTCCCCTCCTCCTCCTCTTCCTCCTTCTCCTCTTCCTCCTTCTCCTCTTCCTCATTCTCCTCCCCTTTCCTCTCCTCCTCCCCTTTCCTCTCCTCCTCCTTCTCCTTCTTGTAGTCAATTTCCTTCCTAATTTTTTCCATCACTTTCTCCTTATTCATCTCGTCTCAAATAAACTGTTCAGCATCTAGTGAGGTAAGACCAATTCAACAACATCTCACAGACCCAGTGAAAATAACGAGCAAATTAGTAGAAATAATTGGTCGAACTTCTGTTGAATTCTGATCAATGGTACAGTACCCCACCTCATTCAATTGGCATGTGTGTGTGTGTGTGTGTAAGGTTTGGGAATGCTTTAAGGACCCTGTGATCGTGTATGAGACCTGGTGGTGGCTTCTGATTCCTCCTGAGTATGCCATGAAACAAGCTCCTTCAATGTGTTTGGTGTTTCTTGGCAATGTTTGAAGGACTCACTAACCTCCGAAATTCTGACTACATCACTGGGGTCCTTAATGGTCTGAATGCATATTATGACCGCTAAACAAATGAACAATCAGCTATAACGAAGAGGAATGGCTTTAAGAGACCCTGTATTGTAGTCAGAAAATTTTGGAGGTAAATGAGTCCTTCAAATATTGCCACGAAACACTACCTTATATATAGAAGGAGCTTGTTTCGTGGCATAGTCAGAAGGAAACAGAAGCCTCGAATTTTCATAGACGATCACAGGGTCCTTAAGTTAGTGCTTGGGAAAAAAAACTCCCTCTCAAATGAACCCCAGAACGAACCTCTTTAACTGAATGGTATAACTGATAATGGTTTAAACCCTCGTTATCGTAAACCAGTCCTCAATCGTGACATTTACACATCATTTCCACTAGTTAATTGGCCAATATTCCTCAGCTCAAATTATTTTTTACAGTATATTTCAAGTAGAGGTATACGTGCTTGTAAGTTCTTTTTTTTTAAGTATTTCTCTCCTTCCTCCAATACTTTATCCTCCTATTTACTCCAGCACCTTCCTTTCCTACTCCTCCTCCTCCTCCTTTGTATTCCTCTTTTTCACTCCTCCTCTTCTTCCTCCTCCTCCTCCTCCTCTTCATTCCCTTCCTCCTCCTCCTCCTCCTCCTCCTCCTCCTCTTCTTCTTCTTCTTCTTCTTCTTCTTCTTCTTCTTCTTCTCCTCCTCCTCCTCCTCCTCCTCCTCCTCCTCCTTTTCACCTCAACACCTTCCTTTCCTACTCCTCCTTCCCGTCCTTCACCACCACCACCACCACCACCACTTCCTCTCCAATCAGTGAAGCGTGTAAACCTTATTTGGGGACCGTCGACACCCAAGCCTCTCACTACCTTTCCCTTCCACCTCCCCCTCCAGGCTCTCACTCACCTCTCCCTTCCACCTCCCTCTAGGCTCTCACTCACTTTTCCCTTCCACGTCCCTCCAGGCTGCTCTCACTTTTCCCTTCCACCTTCCTCCTGGCTTCACTCACCTCTCCCTTCCACCTCCCCCCTGGCTCTCACCTCTCCCTTCCACCTCCCTCCAGGCTCTCACCTCTCCCTTCCTCCCCCCTCCAGGCTCTCACCTCTCCCTTCCTCCCCCCTCCAGGCTCTCACCTCTCCCTTCCTCCCCCCTCCAGGCTCTCACTTTTCCCTTCCACCTTCCTCCTGGCTTCACTCACCTCTCCCTTCCACCTCCCTCCAGGCTCTCACTCACCTCTCCCTTCCACCTCCCTCCAGGCTCTCACTCACCTCTCCCTTCCACCTCCCTCCAGGCTCTCACCTCTCCCTTCCACCACCCTCCTCTTTCCCTCTCCCCCCAAGGCTCTCCCTCCTACCCTTCCACGTCCCTCTAGGAGTCTAGGCTCTCACTCACCTCTCCCTTCCATCTCCCTCCTCCTCCTTTCCAATAAGCCCTACATTTGCCACCATCCATCCATCCATCCATCCATCCATCCATCCATCCATCCCTGACCTCCTCATCCTCCCTCTTTCTATTCAACCACTTCTTCCATCTGCACCTTTTACCTCCTTTCTTCCATAAAGCACCTACCACCCTCATGCCATCTGCTCCTCTCCTTTCGTCATCACTTCTCTCGTCCTCCCTCCCTTTCACTCGTCCTCCATCCACTCCTTTCATCTTCCCTCCACTCCTTTCACCTTCCCTCTCTTTCTTTCTTCTTCCCTCCACTCCATTTATCTTCCCTCCACTCCTCTCGTCCTCACTTCACTCCTTTCGTTTTCCCTCCCTTTCTTTCGTCTTCCCTCCACTCCTCTCGTCCTCCCTCTCTTTCTTTCGTCTTCCCTCCACTCCTCTCGTCCTCCCTCTCTTTCTTTCATCATTCCTCCACTCCTTTCACCTTCCCTCTCTTTCTTTCATCTTCCCTCCATTCCTTTCGTCATCACTTCTCTCGATCTTCCCTCACTTTCTTTCGTCCTCCCTCTCTTTCTTTCGTCTTCCCTCCTTTCTTTCATCCTCCCCCCCTTTCTTTCATCCTCCCCCCACTCCTTTCGTCTTCCTCCCTTTCTCTCGTCCTCCCTCCACTCTTTTCGTCTTCCGTCCCTTTCTCTCGTCCTCTCACCTTCTTTCCTTCAGTTCCGCTTGTGTGTTTGTCCTTCTGTGCTCTCCTCCAATTTTTGTGTGTCTGTCTGTCTGTCTGCTTGCCTTTCCTGCATGCCTACCTATTTGCATGCTTTCCTGCTTGCCTGCTTTGCTTGTTCTCCCGCCTGCCTACCTTTCTGCCTACTCTCCCGCCTGCCTACCTATCTGCCTACTACTCTCATGTTGTCTACTTGCCTACTTAATTGTCTGTCCGTTTTCTCTGTCTCTTTCTGTCTCTCTTTCTCTATATCTATTTTTATCTCTTTCTCTCTCTTTTGCTCAGGTACATGAAGCAACCTGGGAATTACAATCAAGGTAAAATTCTATAAAAGTTACATCCTCATTTCTGACTTTGCACACACACACACACACACACACACACACACACACACACACACACACACACACACACACACACACACACACACACACACACACACACACACACACACACACACACACACACACACACACACACAATTATTGAGTACATTTTTGTGAGCACGGGAATATGAATCTTTATTTATAGTGTCCTAATTTCACAGTTTCTATAATGGTATGGTCAGCTTTAGTAAAAAAAAAATCATATTATACTTTAGTAAATCATAGTAGAATTTTGTAAATAATTTTAGACTTTTGTAAATCATTAATCTTTTGTAAATTATATTAGGCTTTTTTAATCATATTAGAGTTTTGTAAATCATATTAACTTTGTAAATAATTTTAGACCTTTGTAAATCATATAGACTTTTGTAAATCATATTAGAGTTTTGTAAATCATATTAACCTTTGTAAATAATTTTAGACCTTTGTAAATCATATAGACTTTTGTAAATCATATTAGAGTTTTGTAAATCATATTAACTTTTGTAAATAATTTTAGACTTTTTGTAAATCATAGAGTTTGTAAATCATATTAATCTTTCGTTTATCATATTATAGACGTACTGAGGTGAACAAACTTTTGCATGTGACTGTACACGAGGGTCACAGGTGCTGGACCAGACAAGTTCAGCCCCACATGGGAGGGGGGGACGAGTTGGGGGGGGAGGGGAGGGGGGAATATCGATTTTTTATCCTTGCTGCCAGTCGAAGGTGGTGGGTGGGTGGGTGGGGTGGGTGGTTGTTGGGGGGGGGGGAAGATGTACGGACGGGAGGTATGATTGGTGGGGGTCTATTTTTGGTGACCTCGACCCCCTCACTCACTCACTCTCTCACTCTCTCTCTCCTCCCTCGCAACCCCTTCACTCACTCCCTCACTCTCTCTCTCCCTCCCTCTCTCTCCCTCCCCACCCTCTCTCTCTCTCGCTTCATCTTATATTCTCCCCCTCCCTCTCTCCTCCCCTCACTCACTCCTCTTCCTCCCTCGCAACCCCTTCACTCACTCCCTCCCTCCCTCCCTCGCAACCCCTTCACTCCCTCGTTCCCTCCCTCGCTTCATCGTATATTCCTTCCCTCCCTCCCTCGCTTCATCTTATATTCTCTCCCTCCCTCTCCTCTTCCTCCTCGCTCTCCTCTTCCTCCCTCGCTTCATCTTATATTCTCTCCCTCCCTTCTCCCTCCCTCCCTTTCTCACTCCCTCCCTCCCTTCACCTTACATTCCCTCCCTCTCTCCCTCCTCCCTTCACCTTACATTCCCTCCCCTCTCTCCCTCACTTTTATATTCCCTCCCTCCATCTTACCCTCTCTCTCTTCCTCACGATCACATTTCCTCGTTCTTTTCTTCATTTCCACTCACTCCCATTTTCTTCCTTCCTCTTTCTCTCCAACACCATTTATTAGTTGTTTTTTTCTTCCTTCTAATTTCTCTGCACGACTATGTAACTATGTATGTACAGTTGGACACATGAATGGGTGGTACATGCAGCCCAGGTGAAAGATACTTGTCCCATTTGAGTAACCAGTGTCTGTTATGAGGTACTTGCTTTTTATTACCATCCTCAATACTGACTTCTGCCCCTGATGTCTCCTATTTGGCACTAAGGAAGGAACTTGATATTGGGAGAATGGACCATCTTTCACTTGGGTTGTACCACCCATTCATGTGTCCAACTGTACTTGGCCTTTTGAGTGTGGATAGCTTTGTGACAGCGTTTGAGTGGTCCTTTTTAAACCACCTAGATTAGCCAACATTACCAGAGAAATATTGAATACGTTTAATATTTAATACGTTTATTTAATACGTTTTTGTACTTTAGATGTATTACAGTACCGGCGAGAGAGCTTGCATGGCTGGGTACCTGTTGAAACCTTGGAGGAAAGGATTAATGGAGTGGAAAATGGTACACTCACAATCCAAAATATGCATCTAGGCTTGCTTCTAATAGCCTGATCGAGTATTAGCGAGTTCAGGCAAATATAAAACAAGATAAGCGTTGTAATTGGTTCACTGCTATGTCAAATGATTCGAAACTTCAACAAGACCTGGATACATATTTTGGATTGCGAGTATACTATAGCCATGGTACACTCGTGATACGTAATTTCTGACCAAAGTGTGAGGAGCAGAGAGTTTCGAATCGCCTGGTATTGCTCATTTCCCCACCCAGTACACATATAGAGGCTGAGTTCGAATGCAGGGTGTGTGTGTGTGGTGCCTGCCGTTCGTCTCTGGTCAGGGATTACGTATCAAATATCCACCGACACTTTCCTTCCATCGTAGTAAATATCTGGTAATAAAGAACAACACGTGTATGATTATGCAGCACCTCATGATAATATTAATTGAGGGGGTTGAGTTGACGTAAAAGTGTTGTCTGATTTTATTTGATATGATACTGATTTATTTGCATTATGAAAGGAAAGGAAGTGTTGGTGTTTTTTTTAATTTTTTTTATTGTGGTTGTACCTTCCACTTTATGGAGTTCCACAAGTTTTCACATTGAATTATAGTCTGGCAAATTTCCAGGCCAAGTCTTCAACAACTGAACATCATAAATCTCCAGCCAATTTACAGTAAATATAGCTGTGTGTGTGTGTGTGTGTGTGTGTGTGTGTGTGTGTGTGTGTGTGTGTGTGTGTGTGTGTGTGTGTGTGTGTGTGTGTGGCAATGTTTTCCATCCTTCATAAACATATCAACCGACACTTTCCTGTGGTATTTCGTCCAGAATTAAGTAAATAATATTTTCCCTGGGTTGTGCGAACATTCTTTGGTAGAAATACTAATGTACAGTCGGCCTCAGGAATTCGTATACACCACTGTGACATCAAGGGTTGGTAACAACTAGAAAATTAAGTGCATGAATTAATTTCCTAACACCAAAATTTTTTCGTAATGTTTTTTGGCTAATACTTGAATCAGTCAGCAGAACAATGCGACAGTATGTGCAAAATACAGACAGACCCCTTTAATTAAACCAATGCTCGGTGTATGAATTCCTGAGGCCGACTGTACAAACACCGTATCACAATCAACTTCTATATATACACACAATTTTTCGCATTCAGTCCGTCACATTTCATATTCACTCTCTCTTTGCATTTTATATTTGTGCAAGTCGCTACTGACGCCGGGCAAAGAGTGAAATTGCTTACAGAAAGGAGGACAAAATGAAGTGAGAAGTGTGTGTGTGTGTGTGTGTGTGTAGTTGTGTGTGTGTGTGTTATTGTGTGTGTGTGTGTGTGTGTGTGTGTGTGTGTGTGTGTGTGTGAATGTGTGTGTGTGTGTGTGTGTTAGTTGTCTGTGTGTGTGTGTTACTGTGTGTGTGTGTGTGTGTGTGTGTGTGTGTGTGTGTTGTGTGTGTGTGTGTGTGTGTGTGTGTGTGTGTGTGTGTGTGTGTGTGTGTGTGTGTGTGTGTGTGTGTATATATATATTTGTGTGTGTGTTACTGTGTGTGTGTGTGTGTGTGTGTGTTAGTTGTGTGTGTGTTATTGTGTGTGTGTGTGTGTGTGTGTGTGTGTGTGTGTGTGTGTGTGTGTGTGTGTGTGTTATTGTGTGTGTGTGTGTGTGTGTGTGTGTGTGTGTGTGTGTGTTAGTTGTGTGTGTGTGTGTGTATATATATATATTTGTGTGTGTGTTACTGTGTGTGTGTGTTACTGTGTGTGTGTGTGTGTGTGTGTGTGTGTGTGTGTGTGTTGTGTGTGTGTGTGTGTAGTGTGTGTGTGTGTGTGTTAGTTGTCTGTGTGTGTGTGTGTGTGTGTGTGTGTGTGTGTGTGTGTGTGTGTGTGTGTGTGTGTGTGTGTGTGTGTGTGTGTGTGTGTGTGTGTGTGTGTGTGTGTGACTCGTGGGGCGTGGCTGTGTAAATGTTGAACGTGACTCTCAGATGCAGCAAGCAATGACAGGCTCTTTGTCGCCTTTTCGTCCTCTCCTTTTGTTGTATTCTTAACCCTCCCTTTGTCGCCTTTTCGTCCTCTCCTTTTGTTGTATTTCTTAACCCTCCCTTTGTCGCATTTCTTCCCCTTCCTTTTATTTCACATCCCTTGTTGCATTTCTCCCCCTTCCTTTTATTCCCTTCCTTTATTCCCCTTCTTTTTATTCCCTTCCTTTTATTCCCCTTCCTTTTATTCTCCTTCCTTTTATTCCCCTTCCTTTTATTCCCCTTCCTTTTATTTCTACATCCTTTTATTCCCCTTCCTTTTATTCCCCTTCCTTTTATTCCCCTTCCTTTTATTCCCCCATCCTTTTATTCCACAGCCCTTTTTTGCATTTCATTCCCTTCCTTTTATTTCACATCCTTTATTGTTCTTTCTTCATCGATTTTCTTTTTTTTCATATTTTTCCCTTTCCTTTCACTGCATTGTCCTTTGTTGTATTTCCTACCCTTCCTGTTTATTATTTCACAGCCTAAATTTATCGTTTTTATCAGTTCTTGTGTCAATGTCTTCCCATTTTCTTTCTTAAATATTGTCCTTGTTTCTCTCTCTCATTCCTGTGTGCATGCAGGTTGGAAATCAATTATGTAAATACTGTATAATTAAGAATAACTGAAGTAATACGTGTCCTTCAAAACTTCCCATACACAGAAAGATTTAATTAAGAGAAGCTAAGCAAACCTACACACTCTTAATTAAGGGGGAAGTTTTCTGTTGGTAATTTTGGAGCAACTGAATCCTCCAAACTATTCCAGCAACAGAACACCATTATTTTTGTCATATGGTCCTGTTTCCTAGCATACTTTGGAGTAATCAAGGCACTCCAATGAGATAATAGACGAGGGACTTTTTTTACGTATGGTCCTCAAAGTGAATCATATATACAGAGCACACGTGAAAGATTCTAAGTTAAAGAGTGTTTGTGTGTGTGTGTGTGTGTGTGTGTGTGTGTGTGTGTGTGTGTGTGTGTGTGTGTGTGTGTGTGTGTGATAGTGTGTGTTTGTGGGATTGATTGTGTTTGTGTGATTGTGTGTGTGTGTGTGTGTGTGTGTGTGTTTGTGTGTGTGATTGTGTGTGTTTGTTTATGTGTGTTTTGTTTATGTGTTTGTGTTTGTGTGATTGTGTGTGTGTGATTGTGTGTGTGTGTGTGTGTGTATGTGTATGTGTGTGTGTGTGTGTGTGTGTGTGTAGTTGAGAGTGGTCGTCCGGGCTATAATTACAAAGGGTTATAATAATTAATGACGCAACGCTTGGATTATTCCCAACTCCCTTATCATACAGGGAAACAAATGACCTCTTTATGTGTGTGTATGAGAGAGAGAGAGAGAGAGAGAGAGAGAGAGAGAGAGAGAGAGAGAGAGAGAGAGAGAGAGAGAGAGAGAGAGAGAGAGAGAGAGACCCTTTAACACCATTCAATCACACGTTAACTGACCTGACCTAATCTGACATACCCTGACCTGAATTTGACAACCACAACAGTAGTTCCACCTGACCTGACCAAACCACACTTCATTAAGGGGGTGCGGGAGTAGGGGACAGGCTTGGGGGGGGGGGTGCGGGAGTAGGGGGACAGGCTTGTGGGGGTTTTAGGGGGTGCTGGAGTAGGGGGACAGGCTTGTGGGGGGGGTTTAGGGGGTGCGGGAGTAGGGGGACAGGCTTGGGGGAAGGGGGGGGGTTAGGGGAGTGTGGGAGTAGGGGGACAGGCTTTCTACCCACCCCAAGCCTGACCCCCTATTCCCGCACACACACCCCCCCCCAAAAAAAAAAAAAACTCCCAAACCTGTCCCCCTACTCCCGCACCCCCTTAAGACCAGCTGAAATAAAAAGAAATATATAGAATTATTAGTTAAATATAATGAAAAATATTATAAGTAACCTGATTACATCCCTGCACCGTGACAAACTTGGGTGAATGTCCAGACTGAGCAGATGTGGTTGTAAAAAAAAAAAGAGGGAAGCAAATAGTTGGACTAATTTCATGAGCGTTTGAATTCGGGTGGGGTAAAAATGTTGGTTGTCTCATTATGTAATCCATTATTTCAGCCCGGCACCCCTGCAATTATTGTGTGTGTGTGTGTGTGTAGTTCTGGGTGGGTGTCATACCGCTAAAAAATGTGTAAAGTAAAGGAATTGGAAAGTGTTGGTGGTGTCGCAATTTCAGTATAACTCTCGAGCTGTGTGTGTATGTAGCTGACACACACTGTAATAGGAAGAGCCAGCCATCAACTCGGTGTAGTGGTGGGTTTTTTATGCCTCGCTGAATTTTGACACATACATTAGTTGAACCGTAAAATAAAAGTGGTAGGGGTAGGTTGGAGGATTTATTAGCGTCGATAATTATTAAGTGTTCATGGTGTTCAGTGTAGGGAGAACATGGAAAAGCTACACCAAACATACTTTAGAAGAATTTGGGATTTACGTCCAACAAAGACTTGTAACACACACACACACACACACACACACACACACACACACATAAAATAAAGTTCACCTTTGTGCCACAAGAGAGAAAACTCTAGTACTTTCATTACCCTCTCCCTCTCCCCCTTCTCCTCTCTCCCCCCCTCTACTCTCTCCCCCCCCTTCTCTCTCCCCCCCTCCTCTCCCCTCCTCCTCTCTCCCCCCCGCTCCCCCACCTCCCCTCTCCCCACCTCTGCTTAGGAACCACCAGAACGTCGGATCATCGACCTTAAGAACTTGGGTCCCATTATGTATGCCCAGCACTACCTTGCCCCGAATTTTGATCATTACGTCTCCTTGATTATTTGTGGGTGGAAGAATGTTTACTTTCCCCGATATTAGGCCTCACGTGTACCTCAGTGGGTATAGGACTACAGAGTTAATTGTCCCCAGAGAGTCTTAGTAATTAGTGGTGAAAGAAGAGAGGAAAGAGGGATGGAGGGGAATAGGATGGTTGTGAGGGGTGTAAATGTTGTAGGGAGGGATGGGGAGTGAAAGGAGAGCTAGGGTTTGAGAGTTGTGAGAGTAAAGATTATAGGGAGGGAGGGGGATAGGGAGGTTGTGAGGGGGTGTAAATGTACAGATAGGGAGGGGGATGGGCAGTAGATAAGAGTGATGGGGGATAGGGAGGTTGTGAGAGAAAGTAAAAATTGTGGGAGGGAAAAAATTTGATGAGTGTGGGAATCCCTAATAATAATAATAATAATAATAATAATAATAATAATAATAATAAAACAGAATAAATTGGAGACAGACTGATTTCTCCAACCTATCCCAGAAAACCAACCAACCCCCTCAATGATATTATTAAAGATCTGTTTCGTTACCAAGTTAGGAGAATTCAGTAAAACTCCAATTTACCCGTCATGAGTTTTACCCTTCAATGTCACCATGTGTTGTCAGCCTTCATAACAATTCCATAACACACTGACTGTCAATGGTTGCTTCTTGCCAGGCTGCGGTGCACTTCTTGACCTCAATAGAATTCACCACTAAACCTCATACTGTATGTTTATTACTAAAGCGTATTGTACTTTATAACTTTATAACTCTATTATAATTATTATAATTGCGCGGTTACCCTCCAGCTGATACCAGACTTAGTGTACAAGTTTTCATTAGAATGGTGTACTTAAAGTGTACATAATTACTTTGTTCTATAGATATATAATGTTAGTTTGCATTACATTTACCAGAGGCTTAACATTATGAGTAAGCCTAGCCAATGTGTGGCATGTGACATATGATTATAATTCAATCGTATACCATTCACATTTCTTATAAAAGAAAATATAATTTGTGAATCTGTTGCTCCCGTGTTTATTTTAGGCCTCCTTTATTTATGAAAAGTGCCAGTGAACGTACACTGATAATGAAATTTCAACAAGATAAATGGATAATGACAATAAGATGCCTCATTAATTCTCCTGTCATTTATAAATTTGATGAAAAATTTTCCCTTGTTGATTAAATAATGTGTCAGTTACATTATACTACTCGGTGAAAGGATAATGACTGACTATAACACCACCTGTGACGCAGTTCGTGTGTTGAGAAAGGAAACATATTTAATGATGTTCCTCTGACACTGCTGCCTGATACTCTATTCACTACTTACTTGCCTCACTTTGATAACAGGAAACTCAAACTACTCTTAAACAAAATAATGAATATATCGATTTTGGATCTATGTTTCTCATTCTTTCTCCGTTTGTTATCCTGCTTATCTGATTTTTCCTTTGCCTCAACTCTCTTCCGGTTTGTCCCTCTCTTCCCTCTCTTCCCTCTTATCCCTCTCTTCCCCTCTGTCCCTCTCTTCCCCTCTGTCCCTCTCTTCCCCTCTGTCCCTCTCTTCCCCTCTCATCCCTCTCTTCCCCTCTCATCCCTCTCTTCCCCTCTGTCCCTCTCTTCCCCTCTCATCCCTCTCTTCCCCTCTGTCCCTCTCTTCCCCTCTCATCCCTCTCTTCCCCTCTCTTCCCTATCTTCCCTTCTGTCCCTCTCTTCTCCTCTGTCCCTCTCTTCCCCTCTGTCCCTCTCTTCCCTCTTATCCCTCTCTTCCCTCTTATCCCTCTCTTCCCTCTCATTCCTCTCTTCCCTCTGTCCCTCTCTTCCCTTCTCTATCCATCCAATTCCTACCTTTTACTAATCCCTTTCTTTTTAGATATTTTCCACTCCAGGCCTCTCTTTCATACAATCCCACTAAAAAAAAAAAAAAAAAAAAAAAAAAAAAAAAAAAAAAATCAGCTCTTTTTTATTATTCTGTTCTCATTTTCCCTCATCCGTCTGTCCCATATATACCTTTTACTGTATTCTAGTCCTTTTGCCTTCCTTTCTTCTCTACTCCATGTTTATCTTCCTAACTGTGTCCCTATTCTCCTCCATGTTTTTTTTTTACACCACTTACCTTCTCCCCCCCCCCAACTCTTCCTCTTCCATCTCCTCCCTGTCTCCACACCTTCCTTCCTTCCTTCCTCCCGCCTCCTCTTCCTTCTCCCCTTCCCCACCCTTCCTTCCATTCCATTCCACCTCCCTTCCATTCCTTCTCCCCTTCCATTCCTTCTCCCCTTCCATTCCTTCTCCCCTTCCATTCTTCTCCCCTTCCATTCCTTCTCCCCTTCCATTCCTCCTCCCCTTCCATTCCTCCTCCCCTTCCATTCCTCTCCCCTTCCATTCCTCCTCCCCTTCCATTCCTCCTCCTCCTCTTCTTCTCCCTTCCATTCCTCTCTTCTTTCCTATTCCATGCTACTCTTGCTACGAG